>JAODAL010008296.1:0-118759 GCA_025379985.1 Phyllomedusa bahiana | reverse complement strand
GGGGAAGGGTGGATAAAGAACCTCAAACCTTAACACCCCAAACAAGTTCAAGTTTTTCCCCTTTGTTTTCCAGGGGGTAAACCCAGGGTAAAACCCGTTCTTGGGGGTCAAATTTAAAAAGGGGCCCACTGAAAGGGGAGGATCCCGGGAAGCCCCCAATTTTTAAACCTGGGGGAAAAAAAAAAACCCCAGGCTGGGGTGATTTTCCCCAAACTTCCCTTTGAAAAAGTTTAAAACTTTTTGGGAAAAAATTTGTTCTTGGTCTTTTTGAAAAAAAAAAGTAGGTTTTTTGGGGCAAAAAGGGCATCAACAAAAGGGGTTTCCCAAGGAAAAAAAAAAAAAAAAAAGAGGCCCCCCATTAAAAAGAAAAAAACCCATTTGCCCCCCAAAACAGTCAAACGGGCGGGGGTTTTCCCTGTTTTGGTTTTGGGGTTGCCTTTGCGGATTTGGGCACTGGCTGTTTGGCCGTGTGCATGGAAAATTATAAAGGCTAAAGGGAATCCCAAAAAAAATTTTGCAGCAAAAATGTGGGGCCCAGTGTGAAAAAGCTTGGTCCCCCTCGGGTCGGGTTTTCCAGCAGGGACAATGCCCAAAACACATTTCAAAAGCACTAGAAATTTTGGTTTTGGAGGGGAAAGAAATGGGATTTTCTAAAGGGGCAAGCAAGGTTCCCAAAGACCTGAAACCCATTGAACACCTGGGGGGAGCCCCAAAAGGGGGCTTTTGGGAGAGGCCCCCTTAAAATTCTCGGACCTGGAGCGTTTCCCAAAGGGGGAATGGTCAAAAAATTCCCAGAAAGGGCCTTGTAAAAAACTCTTGTTGGGGTTTCCGGAAGCAGTTTTTCCCCAGTTATTTGGCTAAAGGTTGTGCTACCAAGTTTTAGGCTGGGGGTTTTCCCTTTTTATTTTTTGGCCCCTTTTTTTAAAAGTTTTGGGTAAAATGATAATGATTTGATTTTTGTCTCACACTGTTTTGTGTTTTTTCATTGCAAGCAAAATAAATGAATATATTAACACCAAAGAATTTGTGATTGCAATCATTTTCAGGAAGAAACTGAGGATTATCTGACAGAATTGCAGAGGTGCCAATACTTTTGGCCACCACTGTTCACTAAGATTACTATACTACTGTTTGATCCAAGGAGGGGGGTACCTGAGAGCAGGTCCAGTAACATCATCATGCAGCAGCCAGGCCACATCTGCCCCCCGTGCGGCCGGGCACCAAGCAACAACGGTAACTTGACTTATTTTAACTGCCTTTTGTCTGTAATCCATAATTGTATTTGCACCTCTCTCTTACCTGTATATTATTATCCATCTTGTATATATTACCTGTCTAGTGTGCCCTCCAAGGCTAATTAAATCTATAAACTTTAATCTGAGTTAGTCTGTCTTGATCAACGGCCTCACACGCCTAATTCATCGATCTATAGTATATAGCTACCCCAGGGTTGGTTCCTGGACCCTGCTATGTCGGTAACGGACCGGTCTTATAACTAAACGAGCGAACTGGTGGCAGCATTGTTTGTTTCTCTGTGCCAGTGTGGGCAAGGGTTAACAGTGGAACATTTATCTGGCTGACCTTGAGCTCCCCCTAGTGGGCAAGCGCAACGTCGAGATACCCCCAAGTCAGGCCGTCGTCCCTCAAGCGGGCCGGCGGACTAGGTGTTTTTTCGCCGCGGATTTTGCCGCTAAACTCCGTTTCGCGCGCGGATTTTTGCCGCAAAAACTCCGTTTCGCCGCGGATTTTGCCGCTAAACTCCGTTCGCCGCGGATTTTGCCGCCAAACTCCGTTTCGCCGCGGATTTTGCCGCCAAACTCCGTTTCGCCGCGGATTTTGCCGCTAAACGCCGTTCGCCGCGGATTTTGCCGCTAAACGCCGCTCGTTGCAGATTTTGCCGCTAAACGCCGCTCGCTGCAGATTTTGCCGCTAAAATCCGTTTGCTGCAGATTTTGCCGCTAAAATCCGTTTGCTGCAGATTTTGCCGCTAAAATCCGTTTGCTGCAGATTTTGCCGCTAATCTCCGTTTTGCCGCAGATTTTGCCGCTTATATCCGTTTGCTGCAGATTTTGATGGTAAACTTAGTTTATAACTATTTCTATGCGGATTTTGCCGCTAAAATCCGTTTGCTGCGGATTTTGCCGCTAATCTCCGTTTGCTGCGGATTTTGACGCTAACATCCGTTTGCTGCGGATTTTGACGCTAACATCCGATTCTGTCAGACTCAAACACGTATCTAACAAATAGCAGTGTGATTTACATTGCTTTTAATATGAAACAAGTATCGTGTTCAGACGAGTGATCTCTGATGGGTCTCATTGCGTCTTTCGGATCCATCTTTCGGATCCGTTCCACGAATTGACATTGATTCTTGATCCAAAAGACGCAGCAGGAGCCCTATTATAAACTATAGGGAGTGAACCTGCTGCATCCAACACGCATCCAAACACACAGTAGCTGCATGTTGAACCAACACGGATCCATGAATGCAATAATGTGCTGTACATCTCCTTTTGTAGGCGGAGTCACACCCAATGGCTTGATTTATGCAGACATTAAAAACCAGACTTCAAGACAAGCAAAAAATGTGCCAAAAAACGGCCGTTTTTTTCAACCGCTTTTGCCCGTCAGGGGACAAAAAATTCAGTTTTCTGAAAGTTTTTAGGATTTGGTTTTCAGGTGTTTTTTTGTCCACTGCAGGAGAGACACAGCCTAATGTTCACATGTGAACTAGACTAAGATTAGTTCTTGGGGTCTATGGACCTTGGCCACCTGTGGATACCTGTGAGCAGGGATGCAGACATATACTGTGGCGTTCCTTCTGCATATCCACAGTGAAATAGAGTAAGGGGATGTGCACACGGCGTCTTTGGATCTGTGTGAGTCCAAAAAGTGTATCCAAAAATGCAGCGTCTTTCGGATGCAAAGCGCAGCTGAGTGTTTGGATCCGTGTGGGATGCGTCTTTTGGACCAAGAATTGACATGTAACTTCATGGAACGGATCCGAAAGACGCAGTGAGACGCACATCAGAGATCACTCGTCTGAACACCGATGCGTGTTTCTAATAGACTGCATTGTATAATCACACTGCTGTTTATTAGATAAAGTGCTTGGGTCCATCTGGGGACTGACAGACGGACCCAAGCACATATCCAAAAGCGTATGTAAGACGGAGTCAGACGCCGAGTGAACAGACCCTAAATGTAATCACAATCTCACTCTGGTTATTCCTTTTTCAGTTATGGATACATAGCAGCTTTGTATGGTTTCCTCAGTCACCAGCAAAATGGAGTCTACAATCCACCTCCCCCTCCTTATGCACACAGGGGAGGGTGAGGCTTGTGAGGTCACCACCAGACCAGCCCACATTTACAGCAAGACATAATTCATGATCTTTGTACATGAGGAAAACTCTTTTTTCTTGGATGTGCTCCCTCTGGTGGCTAAGAGTGGGAAACCTTGATAATTAATATGCATTTTTTTTAATATTTAGCACCAATTGAATGAAATAAAAAAAATATACAAAAAATTTAAACAAAAATGTACACATAATATTTCATCAACAAAAAAAAAAAAAAAAATTGATGACAGATTCCCTTTAAGAAATTTCCAAAGCTCTAACAGTCTTTCCCTCAACTAATTGTGTGCAAGACCTCTAAAGGGGACATGCTCTGAAGTAAATAGGTTGTTCATAGGTTAAATAGTTCAAATCACAGATGTGTTCAAATCAAGGGCAGAAGTCTAGAGAAAATTGCAATGACGTTCAAAACTTGACAAGAGGCTACAGCGACAGCAGCAAAGGTTTGGTTAAAACAAAGCTGTGAGCCAAGTACATAATTGCAGCAGTCAGAGTTGTAGCTACTGTGACTGCACATTCCTAATAGTGATCCCAGACAGTGGCCCACATTTTCAAACCAATATTCTCCGAACACATCTTTCATCAATATTAGGGGGATTTACGCACAGAATAGCACTGTACAGAGAAGAACCACACAGCAACATGGTTCATTGGCTTGATTTAAAAAGACCCAACCATGAAATAGACCTGAGAGAATGAAGGAACATGTTCCAATTTTGAGTGCTCCAAAAGGAGACAGAATTGATAAAACAACAACAAGTTTTGTCCAACTATCATCTTGCCACACATCGGTGATTAAAGATAGGAAGAATGAAAAGCTGACAAGCACAGATAAGGAGTCAGGGGTAACAGCAAATTAACCTCCCTCCAGTAGATTGTCATCTAAAAGCATTTGCAAAGCACAGGTGTGCAGCTGTACGTTCAGGTAGACATGGCATAAGTGTCTTGGCAGTTCCAGGAGCATTATGTATAGTAACAAAGCAAGCTCTGGATCGAGAATACTCTCCATGGTCATAAAAAAAGGAAAAAATAAATCCTACAAATGTTAAAAGATTGTAAGGCTATTTTCACACGGCTTAAAATGGGATGTATCTCGCCCGGTAATTCGCGCTGTACTGTGCTAGATACGGGGCGAGATACGTCCCAGTCAATATGGTAATCCACTATGGATTACGTCTCCTCTCCCCACTCACACAATACGATGAGCGGGGAAAGAAGTGGCATGTCAATTATTCACGTATACGCGCCGTGAATAATGAATGTCTATGGGGCTGGCGAGCTGCACCCCCCTCCCCCCGAGCACACGGCATAATTACGGGTGAAATATGTCCCGCAATTATTGCCGTGTGAACATAGCCTAAGGGTATGTCCCCACGGCACGGGTTTTCGGTTTTTCAGACCGCCTGAAAAACCGGCCGAAAATTAGCACAATTGTGCTCCATGGAAAACCCGTGCAGCAGTCCCCACTGCACGGGTTTTCTGCCCGACGGTTTTGCCGCCGGCGGTCCGGCGGCAAAACATTTACCATGTTCGTTCTTCCGTCCGGTTTCTGGATGGAATATGAACAATTCAATGGGGGAGGGCTGTTCTCCGCTCATCGCAGAGAAAAGCCGTCCCCCCCGCGGCCGTGGGGACGGCCGCAAAACCGGACAAATACCGGCCTGCAAACCGGCCAGTATTTGTCCACTGCCGTGGGGATGCGCCCTAAGAGTGCTGTCTATTAGCACC
This sequence comes from Phyllomedusa bahiana, assembly GCA_025379985.1. Lineage (NCBI taxonomy): Eukaryota > Metazoa > Chordata > Amphibia > Anura > Hylidae > Phyllomedusa > Phyllomedusa bahiana. Next base: position 113,672 of record JAODAL010008296.1, on the reverse strand, counting down.
GGAATTTCCCACATTACTAACCTATACAATCTAAACTGGGAATTAAAAGCACAGGTAGCACATGAAAAACTTAATCCTTAATGGAATATGATAAGCGAACAAAGCTCACCAAAAAGGACAACACAATAAACATGAGTTACATCATGAAAAACCAGCTGGGAATAAGCAACACAAAAAGGAACAATGTTTCTAGCGTAAACTTGAATGAGTTGGGCCCACCATTATGACCTTTTGTTCCACCATAGCCATATGCCTGCTGGGACAGTAACCCTTCTTTGGCCAGTCTTTACATAGTGTTTTGGTTGGACTGATTTCCCTGAACTGTAAGGCTATGTTCACACGGTTTATTTGGGCACGTATTTCAGCCCGTAATTCACGCCGTACTGCGCGAATTACGGGCTGAAATACGGCCCAGGCATTACGGTAATCCACAGTTCTCATAGAGAACTATGGATTACGTCTCCTCTCCCCGCTCGGCGAATCCGCCGCAGAGGGGAGATAAGTGACGTGTCATTTACTAGCAGTGTATACGGGCCGCTAGTAATGATAGTCTATGGGCTGTCGAGGTGCCGGACCCCCACTCCCGCCCCAATGCCGTAATTGCGGGGCGTAATTACGCCCCGCAATTAAGCCATGTGAACATGGCCTAAGAGAATGGTATTGTAAGGACATTTGGATTAGCGCCATGTTCTAGGATGGATCATCCTAATCAGGGCAGGTGCTCGGCACTAGGCTGGTTGGATGTAAGGCTGGATCTACACTGCACAGCATTACGATCGTATTCTCGGCGCTTTTAGTTTGGTAAAAGCGCTGAAGACCCAATCGTTCGTGCGGTCCCATAGACGGTAATAGAAAAGACGAGCTGCAGTCTCCACAGCTCATGTCTTCTCCGCTCGTCTTCTGGCGCGTTATGCAACATGTTGTATAATACGCTGGCACTTTTAGTTTTCTTGCCGTCTTCCCATACAATGCAATTGTATGGGCAACATTAAAAAACGAGAAACGGACGCGTTTTTTGAGCAAAACGTGACAAAAATCGCAGTCCTGCATCGGAAAAAAGGGGTCGTTTTCTGGCCGTTCTTATGTCTGATGCAGTTTAGACCTAGCCCAATAGTTCCAGTAGGGTAGTAGAGACATTTTTCTCCTAGCTGGATGCCCTCCTTATCAAGCATTCTGAACCCAGCTCATTCATTTGTCATGGAGTAATTCACATATTGTCTTGTACTGATTGGTGAGCTTTGTTCATTTATCTATTATCACATCCTATTAAAGGTTACGTTTTATAAGTGCTACATGCTCTTTTAATTCCCAAGAACATAATATGGTGAAGTTATGACACAAAGGAATTTTAATGTGAAGCAAGAGAAAAAGAGAGAAAGAAGCTTTAAATATTGGTTGGCGTAAAAACATTTGCAACAAAGAGTGGATGGTCAGACTTCTGCTTATGAATGAACCAATTGCTCTAATGTATATAGTTACATCGTTTGTAAGGCCGAAAAAGGATAGACATCCAGTTCAGCCTGTTGTGCTAAAATGTTGACCCAGAGGAAGGCAAAACCCCCCATGAGGTAGAAGCCAATTTGTCCTCATTTTAGGGAAAAATTCCTTCCCGACTCCAAACTGGCAATCGGAAAAAATCCCTGGATCAACGCCCCTTCTCCAGAATCCTAGACACTATAACTTGTTATGTTATTACACTCTAGAAATGCATCCAGACCCTTTTTGAACTCTCCGAATTCACCATGACAAGTTCCTCTGGAAGAGAGTTCCACAGTCTCACTGCTCTAACAGTAAATAATCCCTTTCTATGTTTATGTAGAAACTTTCTTTCCTCTCGGCGTAGAGGACAACCCCTTGTTCTTAATACAGTCCTGGGTATGAATAGATCTTGGGAGAGATCTCTATATTGACCTTTAAAATATTTAAACATATTTATTATGTCCCCCCGAAGCCGTCTTTTCTCTAAACTAAATAATCCTAATCTTGCTAATCTTTCTTGGGTATTGACGTCCACCCAGTTCTTTTATTATTTTTGTTGCCCGTCTCTGAATCTGTTCAAGCTCTACAATGTCTTTCCTGTGAACCAGTGCCCAAAACTGTACACAATATCACGTGTGGTCTGACCAGTGACTTGTATAATGGGAGAATAATGTTCTCATCATGTGCATCTATGCCCCTTTTAATATACCCCATAATCCTATTTGCCATGGCAGCTGCTGCCTGACACTGGCTGCTACAATTAAGTTTAATGTCCACCAGGATTCCCAAGTCCTTTTCCTTGTCACTTTTCCCAGCGTGTTTCCGTTTAACAAGTAATCATGGAATGGAATTTTTCCTCCCCATGCGCATAACCTTGCATTTACCGGTATTAAACCTCATCTGCCATTTCTCTGCTCAGACCTCCAACTTATCCAGATCCCTTTATAATAAAACATTATCCACTATTGTGTTGATTACTTTACAGAGCTTAGTATCGTTATTATTATTTATTTTAGCGCGCCATTGATTCCAGGGCGCTGTACATTCAAGGTGGTTACATACATAACTTAAGTCAAACAAGTACAATGGTGACAATATTTGACTACTAACTGGTACAGAGGGAAAGAGGACCCTGCCCGCAAGGACTTACATCTGCGAAGATCGATATTCTGCTGTACAATCCATGTGTAAGATCATTAATGAAAACATTGAATCGGATAGGGCCCAATACTAACTAACCCTTGTGGTACTCCACTAGTAACAGGGATCCAGTCTGAGTATGTACCATTAATCACCACCCTTTGTTGTCTATCACCGAACCAGTTACTTACCCAGTTGCAAACATTTCCCCCCCAGTCCAAGCATTCTCATTTTGATTACCAACCTTTTATGTGGCACAGTATCAAATGCTTTAGAAAAATCTAGGTATATGAAATCTAATGCCTCACCCCGATCCAGTCTGGAACTAATCTCCACATAGAAACTGATGAGATTAGTTTGACAGGATAGGGGCCTTGGTCACTTCTCCATCTATTTGAATGGTAGTGGTTACATTCAGCAATACTTGGAACGCCAACTGAAATGAATAGGGAGTAAGGGTATGTTCACACAGCATATTTTCTGCGTGAACTTTTTGCGTGGTGAAAAACGTGTTGTTGAAATCACGCGCTTGGTAGCTAGCATGTAATTTCAACATGGAAATGATGCGCAGTGTCCGAGGCAGAACTCTGCCTCCTATACTTTTTATTCACATCGCTTAAAAGCCTGAAAAAAATGTACGTCAATTTTTTTCAGGCATGTGTAGTATGTGCTGAAAAAGGACAGCACATATTTTGCACAGTAGTCTATGAAAAGTGTTTAGAACACGTTTTGCTTGTATTTTGGCATGTATTTCACTGCAAAACATGTGCTAAAATATGTGCAAAAATATGCCGTGTGATCATACAATCACCGCGCAAGAGTGGGAATTCAGAACGGGAAGTTACAGGGGCCTGTCCTCTAGGTACAAAGGGGTCCCAGATATGCCATCAATGCTTGTTTTGGCAAGACCACTTTAAGAAGCTTCCACAATTTTGCGAACATTTCTGCTGATCTAGAAGTCGTTGAAAAACTAAAACTGTAAAAACACACAACTTATAAAATGTGCTAGATTTATCAATTGTGTGCATCATTAAAGTACACCTGCTAAAGGTGGCATAAGGAAGAGGGTCTAAGTCGTTTAGGGTGCTGCACTATTTTTTTTATTATGCAGAATTCACCATTGTAATAAACTTGGCACAGTTTTTGCCTGTCTGACCTTGTTTTATCCTATCTTTATGGCAGTATTAATGAGCCTGCACCAGTCTGCTACCATATTCCTACTATGAGTGTTCGGAAAACTCAATCATCATAACAAAAAAAGGTTTTCATGCTATAAAAATCAATCATCTGGTAATGTCCAGCCTGGCAGAGCAGGGCTCAAGGCTTCCTAATTTGTGCTTAATTAGAAACCTTAATTAAGAATCTACTTGTTAATAGGCAGCAAATGAACAATTACGGCAGCATGCTTGTTTAAGCATCCTAGTGAGGTTTATGGTGTTTATGCTCAATTACAGTGTTTAACCACTTCCCAACAGACAGCACAATTGGCAATCTTTGGTTAGGAGCAATCAGTGGAAAAATATTAAAGGGGTTTTGCCAGGACATGCCTTATCTGCTAAGAAGCAATTGTAAACAAGCCAGGCTGAGCTGGGAGAGCTAGAGACACAGCCACAGCCCAGAGCCGTGCATAAGGGATCGTGTGAAATGTTCACTCAAATAATCAAAACTACAACTAGTGGATTCTGTATACAAAAGACAACACATTTCTCCACAGCCTCTTGAAAGCTCCTTCAGCCTCTTGAAAGCTTCTTCATGTTCCCTATCATCAGGTAAAGCAGGGATCTACTCAGATAATCACACTACAACTAGTGGATTCTGTATACAAAACACAACATATTTCTACCCGGTGCCTTGAAAGCTTCTTCAGCTCCCTTTCATCAGATAAGAAGTGTTCTCTGCACAAGCCTGGCCAGCAGCTCTTGTCAGGTCGTATCTAATGCAAGTTTTTAAGTAACTTAGGGCAGGTAAGGCAGCCTGTAGCTCTCTCAGACTGCAATTTTTGTAATCGGATATATTTAGAAAAGTGATTAAATACCCATTTTGGAGGATCCCACGTCAACATTACATCGTGGCAAAACCTCTTTAATGGTGGTTGTGTTCATCTGTGTTCATAGTTACTGAGCAATGAGCATCTAATTTAGGAATCATGCACACAGCCATGTTACTTAATAGGCTGCCTTAGAGGTGCATAACTCCTGCATATTGGGGCACATTTACCGTAGTGTTAATAAATCTGCCGCAGGTTAGAACTGTCTAGTCTAACTTTGTACCACTGTTAAGTTGGCTTACTTTTACACCACTAACTACGACATTTTTGGCACATTTTAAGCCATGCCTCTTTTACATGAAGCCACATTCTTTTACCGAAACCATGACCCTTTGTCGGACAAGGCACAGAAGTGTCTGAAAACTGTCCAGAACACGTAAATGTGGTGTAAAGCTTGTAAGACTTTATTTTGTCCGCAAATCGTGCCAGAAGTCTGGCGCAGCTACCTTGATAAATGTGCCCCTGTATCTCTTTACAAAACAAACAAAAAAAATATCAAGGTATTCTCCATTGGACTTTATAAAGAAGGGACCATCTATGGACACACAAAGTATGTGCTCCTTCCCACAGGACACGTATAGGCTTCATGCCAGTTTATATGTGCCCTTGTGGCAAGCATTAAATGGGCAAGACTTTTGAACAAAAACATTAAAGATGACTTGTGACCATTCCCGATATGTCTGAGGAACATCACAGAATTATAAGAGATGATGTTCCAGAATTGTTATTTCACAAAGAATACTAGCGCTTACTAAAGCAGACCTGTCAGGAGATGTCACAGGGCCTCTTTCTGAGCTAAATTGAGTAGTAAAGTTAATAAAGACCATGATGGACACACCAGCGCTTCTTAAATTAACATGTATTAATAAATATTTAAAAGGATTTTCTAACAGGGGCAGAGAGTACTTAAAGGGGTTGTCTCACTATATTGATTCATCTTACCTCAGTCTTGTTCTCTTGGTTTCACTTTAAATTCAGGGGCGTGTTTAGTGGCTTCTACTAGGCTGCAGTAGAAGTCAGATCTGTAGCTACAGTACCGATTCCTGGCAGCCTATCATGAGAAATTGAACAGGTCTGTAGCTATGGCGACCTGAGGAGCTGATGCAGCCCATACAAGGAGATATAGAGGAATAGGTAGGACACTGCTAATGGACACAAACTGCAAAGTGACTTGTTTTTTTTTAGCATAAAAGGCAATCCTTGTAGTGAGACAACCCCTTTAAAAGTTTGTTTGTTTAGTTTAGAAAACAGATTTTCATATCCAGCTGTTTTCACGCTTCCTTTGTAGGCCGGGGGCTGGTCTATAGAAGTGACTGACATCTCGGCTCTGATAGTGTCTATGCTGCAAGAACACAATAGACCTTGTCGAGCAGTAAGACTGTCTTTGTTGCCCATAGTAACCAGAGTTCAGCTTTCATTTCATATAGTGCTCTGGAAAAATAAAAGCTAAACTCTGGTTGCTATGGGCAACAAAGACAGTCTTACTGCTGGACAGTTTTCATAGATAAGGCCTATTGTTAGCTACCGAGTGACTAGCTATATTTGCAATCATTGTGTAATTATACATAAGTGTGCTCTGCAGATCTGATAGGGTGGTGCAAGGCTGTAATTATTTATTTTATAGCGCCATAGATTCCAGGGAGCTGTACATTCAGGGGGTTGCATACATAACAAAATTCAAACAAGTACAATAGTGACAAGCTGTAACTAACAACAGGTACAGAGGGAAAGAGAACCCTGCCCGTGAAGGCTTACAATCTACAAGGAAGGAGGAAAGAGACTGGAGGTGACATGTTTGTGGAGGGTGTAGTGACAGTGGGGTTATTGCAGGTTATAGGCTATCCTGAAGAGATGGGTTTTCAGGTTACTTTTGAAGCTGGAGAAAGTGGGGGAGAGTCTGACATGCTGGGACAGTGAGTTCCAGAGTATGGGGGAAGCATGAGAGAAATCTTGGAAACGGTTGTGTGAGGAGCTGACAAAAGGGAGAGCAGAGGAGAAGGTCCTGTGAGGAGCGGAGATTGCATGGGGGGGGGGGGGGATCTGGAGATTAAGGCAGATATGTATGGAGGGGAGAGGTTATGGAGAGCTTTGTATGTCATGGTTAGTAACTTGAAATTAATGCGCTGGGTAATGGGTAGTCAGTAAAAGGATTGGCAGAGGGGAGAGGCAGGGGAGTAGCAAGGAGAGAGGTGGATAAGACGGGCAGCAGAGTTGAGGATGGATTGAAGAGAGGCAAGAGTGCTAAATGGGAGGCCACAGAGAAGGATGTCACAGTAGTCTAGGCGGGAGATGATGAGGGCATGGACCAGCATTTTTGTAGTGTCAGGATTAAGGAATGAGCGAATATGTGAAATATTTTTCAGCTGGAAGCAGTAGGAAGAGGTAAGGGTTTGGATGTGTGGTTTGAAGGACAAAGCGGAGTCAAGGGACCAGTGAGTGTGTAGAGCCACTGACTATGATAGAGAGATCAGGTGGAGGGATGGAGTGGGATGGTGGAAAGATAATGAATTCAGTTTTCTCTACTTTAAGTTTTAGGAGACGGGAGGAGATAGACAGTCTGGGATCCAGGAGAGCAGAGAGTTAATGCCTGGCCGGAGATGTAAAGTTGGGTGTCATCAACATACAGGTGGTACTGAAATCCATATGATGCTTTGAGCTGACCCAGACCAAGAGTGTAGGTAGAGAAGAGGTTTCCAGGTCAGTAACTCTAAGGGTTTAAGTTTGTTTTCAGCAAAAAAATGATATCATAGAGCAAGAAGCAATCTCCTTCCTGTTGATGAGACACAGCAGTAAGTGATGTCACCAGCCCAGCTTATGCTGGAGCAGAGAGGTGGTTAGTAACTAGAAAATCTTGTATAAAACAAGCAGGAAATAGGAACTGTACTAAATGTGAAATGAAGGAAAAAAATCAAACAGCAATGTATTTTGTAATAGTCATTACAAAATTAGAATAAATTAGTCATTAGAGCACCCTCTCAATACGGAGTCGTCCTCTATTCAGTATGTGGAGAGGGGTTACAGAGAAGATCCGTCTCTGGAGGACCTTTCTTGTTCTGCATTACACAGACATGCCCACTGTATTGAACGGACACTGAAATATTTTCACCACAGACAATTTATGGGGTCTCAGGAGGGGGACACTTTGTAACCAGCTTATTAAGGGGGCTATTTTTAGATATAGGGATTGTCTACAACCGAGAACTCTTTTAACCCTACCAAAGCTTGACATAACTATATGTCATGTGGTTAGATGGGGAGCATGGAAATTTTCTTTATATGCATCAGGCGATTAACCATGTCCTCCCTTCTCCTTACTGTCCTGTGTTCAGTCACTAGGCTGCAGCAGGAGTCTCCCCCCTCTGCAGAAGGACAACAAACTATAATCCTTAACCAAGCCCATCAACCTCATTTGTTCCTTAGCCAAAATGGAACAGTTTATCAATATATTAACCCCTTAAGGTTCCTGCATGAGTTCTCCAAGACTGTTCATTTCAGGAACATGCAGGAAATCCTGCACAATTAAAACCAGTGAGGGCAAGTTTATCTTCTCAGTACTTTGTAGTGTTATTTTAACTATATCCCAAAACTCCAGCACACATTAAAGGAAAAAGGTCATCAGAAAATGACCTCTTGTTCAACAAATGTTTTTTTTTTATTTCCCATATCAATACTGTCAGTAAACAGGAGTACAAAGGGGGAATATCTAGGGCACAAGGACACACAAAGGAGACCGAAAATTAGATCCTACTGCCAACCTTAATTATGTACTAGGGAAAGGGAAAACCACAAGCAAAGCGGTCTCTACGGCACAATCTGTCTCAGACACACATTACTGGCCACACAACATCATCTCACACTCGGCTCTCACTCCACCTATACTACGAGTACCACACATACCCCCACACAGATCACAACCCCAACAACACACATACTGCCATCACATTTCACTTTCTAGAAAGGAACAGAAGATAACTCAAGGTTCATTAGGACAACAAGGCAAAATTATCAAAATGTTAAGCTTTAATATACAGGTACAGCGCTTAATTACAAAAATGACACTATAAGACCTAAACCATGCAGAACAGCACATAAAGAAAAGTACAACTGAAGAGAATCAGACAGACCTACACTTGTTGCTAACTCCTGGATCAGACAATGGACCTTGACGAACCAAAGTGCTTTATGGAAACTCCAAATCACCCCCCCCCCCCCCCAGCCCCTACTCCTGCTTAGGTCACAGTAAAGATGGCTAACAACATGCCAGGGACACAAGGAAGGTCATCATTTCCAGGTTTGGTCATAACTCCTGATAAAAGTCCCCGAGCTATATATCATGCCTGGCAAGTTCCCAAGTATGAATTTACCAAGCCACGCATGCCAAAAATGAATATGACAGACTCAATTAGTTTCTGTGGTTCCCTAAAGTTTAAAACTCTTGCATACGAGACAGGAGGTGTGGCTGGATTCTGGGGCCATAATCTCATAAGTGAATTTTGGAAAACATGGATTATGGTGAAGATTTGTTTAATGTATAATTTTTCCTATTGTCCTATCCCATGTGCTCAGCTAGCAAAGGGTCATAGGGATGGTATGTCTGGGTTATGTGTATTTTTCTTCCAACTCTCTTACTTAACACGTCCATGCGAATTGGCATAATGGACAAAAGGACTGTGCATGAAAAATACTCCCCTCACATGAATCAATACAAAAATTTCCAATAAAAGACATGATAAAATGATATATCACACACAATATTAATATACTAACCAATTAAGCAAATTTGAATTACAAATTTGATCCCAGAGGCTCATTTTTCGCACAACTACCAGTATTTTTTATTTTTTTTTTTAATCCTGATATCCTTCAGTTTTCACTTTGGCCACTAGGCCTAATAACAGTCTGACATTTCCTGTTCTGCAGAGAAAACTTTTCAGTAGTCTGCTCATTTCAGCACAGGCAGGATTACACTGAAAGATGACATCAATGTGTAAAGATACCACAGGATCCAACATTTACAATAGGAGATAGTCACAGCTCCCCCTCTCCCCTTCCCTGCACACTGACTTCTTCCCAGGTCACAGAGCATGTCTAAAAAAAAAAAACTCTTCTGTAGAAGTCAATGGGTTCCCTCCTATTCTCAGGCTCCAATGCCCATGAAGCTGCTATAAATCATCTCTCTAAATGCTGTTCAAAGCAGCTCAGGCAAGATAGCTGCCCCCTAATCCTGCACAGACAACAGAATTATAAAATCTACAAACCAGAAACTAAAAATGGCTTTGAGGAAAAGAAAATCAGTATCTGGTTTTAATTAGTTTAAAAAAACAAAAACAAAACATGAACAGTTCAATGTGAAGGGCTGAATCCGCAAACTACCAACAAAATATGCCCCCTCCTCCACCATGTGCAAAAAAACGACCAAATACCGGTCGAGAACGCACCCTTAGTGTGCATAATGTTTCTGTTACTAAGAGCGGCAATGTCATACTGCCCGACTAATGGTGCCAAAACTTTAAAGTAGTTTTAATACAAATAAATTGCTCATGACACTTTCCAAATTTTTGCCAAAAGACAGAAATGAGTCAGTGAGTCGGACGGCTTGTCATTGTGCTCATCACAGACGCATACCACTGCTGGAGAACGTTCTTGCAGTAATAACATTAGTGCTTTCTCCTGTTAACAGTATTTGTGACTTTGTGACTATTTTTACACTGTGTTATGTGATGGCTCATTTGTGGGGAGTGCAGATTTATTGGTACCAACTTAAAAGTAAATGCAAATTTTTGACCATCTTTTACAGTGCACACGTTACAAAGTGCATAACATGTTAAACTGACAATTTTCCAGACTTGGCAGTATTAATTATATTAATTTTTATTTTAGTTAGTGCTTTCTTTTTACAGATACACCGTATGTACGTACACATACCGTGTTTCCCCAAAAGTAAGACACCCCCGAAAGACAAAAGCAGAGTTTTTGGTTAAATTTCCCCAAATATAAGGAAACCCCCCGAAAAAGGACATAGCGGAAATCATTAGAGGGGTTAAAAGGCCCTTTTGAAGGGGGTTTCTTGTGATGATGTCCCCACGGGTTTGGCCCGGGAACACCCAAAAAGGAAAAGTAGCCCAGAAATTACATGAAAAGTAACGGGGAGGGAGAAACGGGAGCAATGATACTGCCCACCCCACATTCCAGGTTGGCTGATGGGGATGCGGGGGACTTCTAGTTTACAAGTCCCAGCATGTCATTTTTTCCCACCCCCTTTTGATAAGTAAATGAAGCTGCCAAAAAATGCCCTTTCACATACATATACCCTTTATGGTTTGTGACTCTAAATTTTTTAAGATATTTTAAAGACACTTTAAGATTATATTTATATATATATTTAAAGATTTATATATATTACATACACACACATTACATATTTTCCCACCCCACAAAAAGGTTTTGGGAAAGCTATAATTTATTCATCCCAAAAAATAACCCAAACCCTTTGGAAAAAGAATAGTCCCTCTCTGGGGGGAAAAAAAAATAATATAAGACGCGTTTATTTTGGGGGAAACAGGGTCCCTCCTATAACTAAAAATTTTGAAAAAGGAATTTAATAATAAAAACTGTCTTACAGAAATTAATTGGTTTTTGGGGACAAGAACTGTATGTTTAACCATAACACTATGAAAATTGGCTATTGGTTCTGAGGCCCCAACAGGTCCAAAAATATAATCCCGGTTGAAAATAATGCGGGAAAACTAATAGGGGTTAAAAAACAAGCCCTTTTCTGTTTTAAATTCAGAAAGATTTTGGGGGGGGAAAATAAACTTTCTTTTTTTGAGGGAGGGGTTTTTGGGGGTCATGCCCTTTTCCCACAATGTACCAAGAAAAAAGAAAAGGGGGCCCCTCACCTGGTCCCCCAAAAGGGGACCTGAATGTAGTCCCGTACTGTAGAAGGTGTACTAGATACCCTTTTTTTTGCTTTGAAAACCCAAAAAATTCAAAGGGTTTTTAAAAAAGAAAAAAATTGTTCATGAAAATTTTTGGGGGCCCTTTCGTGTCGGGGGAAATTGAAATATTGAAATCACAAAAAAATTTAATTACCCCTTGCCTCGGACATTGTAGGTTTTAAATATTGTATCATGAGGCTTTGAAAATTGAGTGGTAAATGCAAAAGCTTCCTTTTAATTCGTGGTATCTTTTGATCTTACAAGTGGATGTTGGAGACTACTTTGCTTTCAGTAGTTTTGGGAGCCCCCCCGTAAAATTTGCTGAAGCATACTAAGTGCATTTTTAAAACTGAAAATATTTTAAACCACTAAAATAAAAAATGAATTAACAGCATGTGTTTGGTTGTTGTACAATTTGGGCATCCAAAACTTTTGCTTAAACCAAAACATTTGGGGGAAAGGGTGCGGGGGGCAGCATATCCGGATCCACTGCATTAATTTCTGATGGATGTTGACCGGCAGTTTCTGAAAACATTTTATTGGTTGTTCAACTAGTGAAGGGGTTATTTACACGGCGGGAGGCCCAAAATTTCCCTGGTCGGTTTTTTCCGGACCAGTTTTTGTCCTTTTTGTGTGCCCCCCCAGGTCGTGGAGAGGATGGGGGGGGGTTTTTCCCAAAAAACGATGAGCAGTTAAAAAGCCCTCCCCTTTCCCTTGTTAAAACCGTCTCAAAAACCCGGAGGGGAAGAATAAAACATTGTTAAATGTTTTTGGGGGGGCAGCGGGTTTTCCATAAAAAGGGCCCTGTGTGCTCGTTTGCGGCCCGGGTTTTTTTAAGGCTGTCTCCCCAAAACCCCCAAAAAACCTTTCTGAAAAACTGGCTGCAAACCTGTGCCGTGGGGACATGCCCTAAGGTGGTTCTACTTATCTAAGAGTTGCAATTCATGAACCATAATGACACGACTGGTATAAAGAGGAGCTGTTTTTGCAGCCCATTGACGTGAACATTGACAAAAACAACAACACGCAAATCGACGCAAGGCCTTCTGTGACACTAGTGCCATGAAGCACATCATTTTGATTCTCATAGACTAAGGCGTGTGCAGTTCAAATTTCACTGTAATTTGCCAAATAGTTTAAAACTTATTTGTGCTTTTTCCAGATACCAAAGGGAGTGGGACACCTGAGCTTTTAAAAACCGGGGTTAGTCAAAAAAACAAAGGGGGGGCGGGGTTGTGACAAGTACAAATCACTTACAGTTAGAAGCTTTGTTGTAATTCCAGCATTTTACAAAAAGCTTTTTGCATGGGGACGCAAAAATATCTGCTCTGGGGCAGCAATGGGAATTTCTACATATGGCATGAATCAACTTCCGAGCACTTTTTTTTAAAACCGTAAGAAAAAAAAGTTGATCAAATTTGAGAATTTAAAGCCACCCCAAAAAAAAAGCACGTGAAAGTATATTTTTAAAAAAACTGGCCCCTGCCTTTTTAGACAAAAACAACTTGACGATTGGTAGATATGTAACAAATCAGATTTAAAAAAGAATACAAGTTTCACTTTTTGGGGGATATTAGTAAGGTGTTTCTTTGTTTTCATTTTTTGCCAAAGGGGCTGTAAAACCCGAGTAAAAATCAGCGCACCCAAAACTTATTAAAATTTTGTCGGACAACTTCTACCGCTCTCACAGAAAGAAAAGTGCGGCGTACTGCATTACTCTTACCAGCAAATATGATAAAGTTTAGTCTATATCTTCAGTCAAAATCATTAAAATTTGCAACTCAAATTGTCCATAGTACAAGGCTGATGAGATCTCTCAAAGAAACCTTATGATAAGACAATGTACACAGCATTTATACCCAAAAAGTTTTTTAAAGGGGTTGTCCATTTAACCCCTTAACCCGAACCCCCTGAAAAGTATTTAAAAGGAGTTGTTCATTAATAGTTTTTCACCCTCTGTCTGTGGTTTGGGAAAGTTGAATTGAGGGGGCGTCTAGCTTCTCTGTCTTCCCCCCCCCCCTTTCCCCCCTCCCCTCAGCACAAAAGGCAGCACCACCGAAAATTCTAAAAGCGGGGGGGGGGGGGGGGGGCGGGGGATTGTTTCCAGATTTAAACCCTGTTTTGTCCCCTGCCTAGGGGGGGGTCTTTTGATTGCAAATTTAGCAGAACAGAGGGGCTGAAGTTTTCCCTATCCCCTCTGCTTAGTTTTCTTTTTCCCAAACTTCCCCAGCAACAACAAAAAAACCCCCTTTTCCAGAACAGAGGCGGGGAAGTGCAAAGGGGTTACTCGGGGACTTTTGCCCCTAGTACACCCACAGCATGAACTGTTCACAACCCTCCCTGATTTTTAGTTTTATTATTTTTACAGCTCCAAGACATCTTTGATTTAAGTAAACACAGGGTCACGGGCGTCAATCTATTGATAAGCCTAATCTTTTGCTCAATTTTGTGTAGGGGCAGGAGGAAAACCCAGGCACACACGGGGTTTAAATTTCCGGGCAGGGGGGGACATAGAACCCAGATTTCCTCCCTCTCCTCCCTCCCTCCCAACCCTTTTGTGCTGGGAGGGGTCTCTGCTCCGCCCTTTTCTTCAAAGGTGTTTGATTTCTTTTCAGACTGACAGCCGTAATTTAAGGTTTCAACGGTGGGCCCTGTTATAGAATTTGAAAAGGTGATGCACCCCTATAAAAAGGGCTAGCTCAAAACCCAGTAGGAATTTGTAATAAAACATATATTGCAAAGCGGGCTTTTTTTTTAAAAGGGAATTTTTTTAATTTTTAAAACCCCAATCTTTTTTATGGGAACCCCCCCTTTTAAAAATGCCCAGAGCATTTTTTTAAAATTTTTTTCCCTTTTGAGTTTCAACAGTTGTAACTTTATTTTTTCACTGTTTTGCAGTTGTAGGGGCCCTTTCGTTTTATTCAGGACAAGTTGTTTTTTTTATGGGGGAATGTTTAAAAGTTCACTTAAAAATTTAATTGCAGTTTTTTTTTTTATTTTTTTAAAAAAATTTGTTTTTTTTTTTTTTAAATTTTTTTTTTTTTTAAACACCCTTCACATCTAACATAATAAAATTGTTAGATTAAATTTTACAGGTTATTTTCGGGCGTTTGGATACCAATATTGTTTTGGGGTTTTTTGCTTGTGTAAATTTTTGCAAAATTTTTTTTTACTAAATATTTTATTTATTTAATTTTTTCTTACACTTCTGTTTTTTTTTTTTTTTTTTTTTTACTTTTTTTTTTAAACCCATGAAGGGGGACTGTTTTTACTTTTTTTTTTTTTTTTACACTTAGTAATGTATTAGCATATTCATATCTGTGTCACAGGCAGTGATCAGGGCAGCACACAGTGTGTCCAGGTCACTGGCTTCATACACAAACAGCTCTGGGGCCACTCTAGGTCCCCAGAGATGACTGTGCAGCCGTTCCCCGGGCTCTGTCAGGTCACCGGGTGTTCCGATCACCCGACAGAGCAGGGGAAACCCTTTGATTGCGCTGCGGTAACGCACCGCCACAATCAAAGGGTTAAAGCACCGGGTTGCGGAGGTTTCCTCTGCTCCCCCATGCTCGTAGGAGATGCTTTGGGATCGGGGCTGTGTAGTACAGCCCCGATCTTAGCGCAGTTGCGGCGCCGCTAACTCCGATGTCTGCAGTGACGCCAAAAGACGTCGCTGCAGACGAACGACCTGCACCGGCCGCCGTCAAAAGACGGTGCACGGTCGTTAAGGAGTTTTAATATATTAAATTATAAAGTACATAATAGGGAATCATGCAGGTTTCTAATATAAAGGTATTAAAAATTCTGCACCTGTACCCTACTTATACCAGTACAGTCTGCTCCTATCTAGAACAAAAATGGTATAGCCCGCATTTCTGTCCACAGTAATGGCTGCCATGGGGTAACTTTCTGGACAGTCATGTGACCCCTGGTATCCAGGTAACAGTTTGTTGAGCAGAACTTCTCCAGTATTACTACTCCAGCAGTGTCTTAGGTCCGAGAGTAATAGATGTAGAGAAGCGGCACTCCGAAGGTAGGTAGAGGAAGGGTGCTTGTCTCCATTGGGTTGGAAACCCTGTAACATCCGTTTAGATAATAGACAGCACTCCGTTGATATTAATGTATATAAAATTTATTAGATCTCTCTCCACAGACTCCAAAGGGATAACGCAATGTGACTTAAAGGGCTTAGGTTCACACTGCTTAATTGCGGGACGTAATTACGTCCCACAATTACGCCGTGTGGCCGGGACGGGAGCGGGGGGCCGGCACTTCGCCGGCCCATAGACAATCATTACTAGTGGCGCGTGTACACCGCTGAAAGTGCATGTCAATTATCTCCCGCCAGGCGGATTCGCGGGGGGGATAGGGACTTTAATCCATAGTTCTCTATGGGAACTGTGGGTTACCGTAATGAATGGGCCGTTTTCAGCCCGTAATTTGCGCACTTCGGCGAGTAATCACGGACCGAAATACGGCCCATTTTAAGCCGTGTGAACATGGCCTAAGGGTATGTTGCGTGAACATACTTTCTTAGATGAGTGTTCGGGTTCGTCTAGATGGACCCAAACACGCATCTAACAATGAGCAGTGTGATTTTATACTGCTCGCAATGTAGAACACATACCTGCGTTCACACGAGTGATTGCTGATGTGTGTCTTATTGGGTCTTTCGGATCCTTCTCAAGAATTGACATGCCAATTCTTGGTCCGAAAGATGCAAAAGGAGCCCTATAATAAACTATAGGGCGCGATCCTGCTGCAGCCAACACATCCAAAAATGCAGCTGCATGTTGGACAGATCGATGCTACGTTTTTGGATGCAATTTTCGGATCCAACAAGGCTACGCCCTAAATCTTTGAAGGGGGCAGCCCCCAAGTGTTTATGTTCTGAAGGACGAGGTAATCTGACCTTTTCATTCACTTTAAGGGTATGTTCACACGGCGTGTTGGATCCGTTTTTGGATCCGTTTTTTCATTGCATGAAAAATGCATTGAAAACGGCATCCAAAAAACGTATCCAAAAAAGCACCTGCAGATGCATTTTTGGATGCGTTTTTGGGATCACAGACATTCAAATTTTAATCCAATGCATTTTTCGGATGCGAAAAGCGCATCCACAACGTACCCAAAAGTGTGTTGCGCTTTAGGATACATTTTTCAGGCTCGAAAAACACACTCCATTATTTCCGATGGGGATTTCACTTGCATAAAACGCAAGTAGAATTGACATGACAATTCTTTAAACGGATCAGAAAAACGCATCGAAGAGACGCAAGTAAACATGTATCGGCGATCACTCGTCTGAACGGCGATAAGTGTTTTACATTGAAACTAATGTAAATCACAGTGCACATTGTTAAATGCGTTTTTGGGTCCGAAAAGCAGATCCAAAAACACATCTAAAAAACGTCCTGTGAACATACCCTAACGGGAGTTCGTACAGCCAATCACATCATCTTTCATGTGAATGGACTGTTCCAACTACTTCTCTGTTCTGAACGGAGACTTCAGGGGATCATTTTTGAGATAAGTGTGGGTTCCACCTCATCACATATACAAGGCATATCTTGTGAACATGCCATAAGTGTGCAAGATTAAACAACCCCTTAAATATATAATTGTAGAAGTCAAGTTTCTAAGACTTTAACAGAGGTCAACAAATCCGTCTAAGGCCAAGTTCACACTGCATAATTGGGGGGGCGCTAGTACGCCCCGCAATTACGCCGGGACTTTGGGACTCGCGCCGACAGGCGCGTACTTCCGCGCGGGAGGGGGATGGGGGTGGTGCGTATTCGCCGTGCGTAATTGACATGTCACTTATCTCCCCGCATATTGTGTGAGCAGGGAGAGGAGGGGTAATCCATAGTTCTCTATGAGAACTGTAGATTACTGTAATGACTGACCCAATTTAACCCAAGTGAACATAGCCTCACACTGCACAGGCAACTTTGTTACAGGTAATGCTCCCACGAAAGCAGGGATGAACAAATTACTGTAGACTTGAGGCACTTGGGATTGGTCTCATCCTGCGCTAAAAGTAGTAAACTGAATAGAGATTTACTTTCGTACCAATGTCTTTAAACTTGATGAGCTCATAAACGCTTGCGCTCTAATAAACCAAGCTCTGGTAGGAATAAACTGCAGTCATAATTTAAATCCTCACAAAATGTACTTAATAATCCTAATAGCAGGTTTGATAGGAACACTATAGGGGATTTGGATCTCTAGAGAATACTACAAATACAATCAGAACAGCTATTCACACAAATCATGTGCATTGGAACATTATAAAATGAAAGACTGCCAAAGAGAAGGGATGTGTCACATTTACCTAGGACATATCTGTGTACTGATAGATACATAAATAAAAGTCCTTGGCTGTAATTGCTTTTCTGAAGAACAGTTCGCCCTGTTAGGGAGTTAAATGAGGCCCCTTGGCAGTGAAGTAAATTCAATTAACTACAAGTCAATTTCTTAATATCACTTGGAATTCAAATAGGATTTACGGAAAATAATGCTTAACTCCATGATGACCATCAGGACAAATTATTAGAGTGACCATTAAGAGGCAGCACTGCATTGCACGAGTGTTTTATGGCACTGTGGAATGGGAGACACTATGTGAACATTTGTGTGTGTGATTTGGTGCAACTTCCCTAACGCTTCAAGTGCTGGATGGGTCCTTAGTTGTATGTGATCGGTTTGGTAAGTCACAGAACAGTTTTTTTTTTGTTTTGTTTTTTTTACACATTTTGATGTGGTATTTTGTGCTATATAGCTTACTATTAATCTAACTAGATTAAAAGTTTATGTTTTAGGGGATTATTTTGTGTCTTTTGTATCTTTCAGAGTCTGGATTTTTCTAAAAAAAAAACAAAGACAGAAGCACGCTGGAACGCTCACCTTGTGCAGCAGATTTTGATGACAATGCGTGAAATTAGTGATGCAGTGTAGCCGCTCACCTGGACTTGTTGTACATATATGGCACAACACACTTTAAAGCGCTCAAAGACCTACTTTTTGGAAGAGTGTTCTTGCCTGCGGAAGCCAGCCAGAGAAACACCACTCATCATATATTAATTCCCTCCTTTTAATGTAGGGGTCTGCAACGTCGGCTCTCCAGCTGTTGGGAAACTACAACTACCATCATGCATTTATATAATCTATATAAGTGGCTATGATGGGAGTTGCAGTTTCCCAACAGCTGGAGAGCCAACATTGCAGACCCCTGTTTTAAAGGGGTTTTGCCAGGAAGAGAGTTCCTTACCTCCTTATCAGGATAGGAGAATATAAACAAATCATGCTGAGTCATGAACGCTGCAGGGGTGAGAGGGATGGAGTGAGGAATAAGGTAGTGTCTCAAAAGTTAACTCAAATAATAGCATTATAACAGTGGATTCTCTATTCAGCAGACAGACTCATACACTGCACTTTCTCCACAGTCCCTTGAAAGCTCATTCATCTTCCCTGTCATCAGATAAGAAGTGTTTCACACAAGTGAGGCCAGATCAGCTCTTGTCAGCTCCTCTGGCCATGTCTAATGTAAACTTTCAGGTAACTAAGGGGGACTGAGCAATGCTGTAGCTTTCACAGGCTTCACTTTTTGTAATCACATATATTTAGAAAAGGGATTAAATACCCATTTTGGAGGATCCCACATCAACATTAGATCGTGACAAAACCCCTTTAATGTTATATATTAACTCCTTATAATTATGCAGAATTGGATTTCTATCAAATGATTTGTACATAGCAGTTCTAGTCAATGTATTTAATACCATTAATACTTTACTTTTAAAGGTCTTTAGCGCCATTAGGTCTTCTTCCGTACACCTCCTTTCCCATTTTTCCCACCTTTCTAAAACCCTCTCATTTTGTTGGTGGGAATAATTGTATCTTTCAGAGATTCACTGTGGAATAAGCCCAGCATCTGATGTAGAGGGTGTCACTTTTGCTCTAATGGCCAAAATTGTAGAAACTTCAGACCCCATTTAGCAACCAAATTGTAACCATTTATACCATTTATATTAGGTCAATAATGAACACCACGTCTAAAATGGTTTCATTAAGAGAGGGCTCCTTGTGTTACCCTATCAGCGCCAATAAGCTTCCAAGTCAACCTGAAGCCTCATTTAGCCCCTTTGTCTGCCATATTTGTAATCTTACTATATCCTCATCACAGGGCAGGCATAACTCAAAACAAGGATTGCAGTGCAGAGACAAAGCCTATCAGGATATTAGACCTTCTGGCCTTTTTTTACGGTTAATTAGAATTGTTGCATCCACAACAGCCTAAACCTAAAAGGATTGTGCTATATATCAAAGGTTGTATATGCAGTAAAAGCAATACAAAAATGTAATAAAGCTCCTAATGGGGCTTTTTAAAAAAAACAAACAAACAAAAAAAAACTACTCTTAGCCACTTTGCTCCCCAGAGCATCTGTTCTTATTACTACTACCACCAGCGGAGCGTCTCCCCATTATAAACAGCAAATACCAAAAAAGGATGTACACTTGTGTTTTCGTCTTCTATAGCAATAAAAAGTATAGTTGTTTTTTTATACACAGAAGAGTGCAACATAAGACCAAAATGATAGGTAAGCTCCCCATAAATCCTGTAAACCTGCTAGATGTACATCAGAAGGACTCTTTCAGCACGTTTGGCCCATATCACTCCATGGGAAGTTCACTGTAGTCATAATTGTACTTCTCTTTTGTATGCACATGTAGCCCACAAACTTGGTTCAAAAACAGGACACATCAAAATAAAATGAAGTAATACCTGAGGGTTTACATCTAATATACAGGTTCGCCCAGCCATCACAACTTCATGAATAGAATCTATCTTGGTTCCATACAGATTGCCCTCGTACTCTCCATGTTCCAAGTATCTGCCAGATTTGACATCTGCCTCCATTTCAGATCTCGATACAAATCTGTATGCATGTCCATCTTTTTCATCTTCCCTTGGCTTGCGTGATGTGACTGTACAGGATATGTATGAAAAAAGAAAAAAAATACAATTTACATGTACGTTAGAGCTTCAAAAAACAATAAGCAAAGAGACATTAAAACAGAGAACACTGGGACATTCTCACAGCTTCATGTATACTAAACAAGTCTTAAGAAGGGCACAGGCCAACACCTGCCAGTTAGTCAAACAACTTTAAAGGTTTAAAGAGGATCGGTGATCTCGCCTGACATGTCTCCCTTAGTAAATCCTTATCTTTCCTGTGAAATAATAATTCTGGAGCCTCTTCTCTTATAACTCGGTGCTGTGCTGTTCCTCTGTTATTCCAAATGTATTTCTGAATCTGTCAGGTGGGTGTGTACCATGCCAGTGCTGAAAGGGGTGTCTCCTTACACTCTCTGACTGTCACCACTGATTGGACAATGTCAGACTGTGGAGGGACACCGTCTCCCTAATTCGTTACACCCATCTGCCAGATTTAATAATTAATCTCTAGGAGGAACAACAGGATAACCACACAACAGAGATTTAAGGGATGATGCTCCAGAATTGCTATTTAATGGGGAACACTAGTATTTACTATGACAGACATGTCAGGAACATCCACACGTTCTTCTCTCAAGAGATGTCAAATTCAAAGAGTGAAGTTTTAAAGAGAACCTGTCACATAGTTTTTGCACCCCTGGCTGAGGACAGAACAAGGTAGTGTCAGACATGCTGTTTCCAGCGCTGTGTCCCTTATTCTTTTAGATGCTTTAGTTTTCGTGTATTTATTGCTCAAATCTGCAGTTTTCAGCCAGAAGAGTGATTCGAAGAGTCAGAGAGTCAGTTTTTTTTCAAACCCGGCTAATCGGAGGCTAGCCCCGCCCACCTCAACTGACAAACCTATTACTTTGAATAGGTAGAAACATGTGAATAATTGTCAGTGGGCGGAGCTAACCTTTGGTGGGCGGAGCTAACACCTACTCATGAATAAGATTTGAGGGGTAAATGCTCTAAAACTACACCATCTTACAGAATAAGGGGCACAGTGCTGGGAACAGCAGGTCTGACACTAGCTTGTGCTGCCCTCAGCAAGGGGGCACAACCTATGTGACCGGTTCCCTTTAAGTTGCATAACCCATAACCGATCCTTAAACTCTAGATCTACCTTGGCTCTAGACTCTGGCGGCAGAAGATGACTCAAGCAGTGTCACAGTCAAATGCCCTCCTATTAGAATTTAAATCTCTTTCGCTCCTGACTACAAAAGTATCCGCTGTGGAGGGATTTGTATATGAATATTTTATAGTGCTGGGAGGCCTAGATACATATATGCAGTCAAACAACGTGAATTGTGAAAGAGGGAGAGGCCATATTCTGAAAGCATGTTATGTACCTTTTAGACACCATGCTTATATCATCATTATAAAAGAACATGGATTCCATATAAAGGTAAAGCTGTAATTAATGATAGAGGGAAGCTCATTTCAGACAGAAAGAACTAATTCAGGTTTGTGTAAAGGGGTTATCTATAGGAGTTAAACACGGATAAGTAGGTGAACATCAGATATTTTAAGCAAAACCTACAGTGTGTCTGTTTTACTTGGTAAAAGAGTGTTAGTCTGATAATATATGGGTGATAGGTGTGGTATATTTAAAACCATACATAGTCTGGCATGACAAATGTATGGTGGGATTTTCTGATCCATTCAATTCTCCATGTATTTTAATTGTCAAAGGAAAACCACACCCTGGTAGGAAGCAGAGCACAACTGCATGTACACCTTCACCTCTACTACAACCACTGGCGTTCAGCCACGATCAATACCAAACAGTTTCCACTTTCACACATTTACAAGATCAGATAAGCCTGTCTGTCAAAATATTGCTTTTCATCAGGTTTCCATTTTGTTGCAGTATTTTCCTAAGAACATAATATTTTCATGACTTTCATTCTAGTCACCCTGACGTATATTAAAACTAATGTGAATTACAGAGGTATACACATGGCATTCATACACTGTCCCCAGACTATGCTTCATTGTATAACATTTAATTGATGTAGACTAAATTGGGTATTTGGCACTGATAACGAACTGAAGTGCCAAAGAGGAAAAACTCTATACTGACCCAGTTTGATTACAATTATTAGACTGAAAAAGATGTGCTTATGATGATATTTACAGTGATAAACCCTTTATACACCACATAATTACAGTGAAAAAAAAGTGAAAAAATGTAGAAACACACAAACACAATGGGCTGCAATTTGAGATTTTAATTTTTAAAAGTTACAGCCACAAACCTAAGTGTATGACCGGGAGTCGCGCTAATTGGCGCGTACTCCCGCGACGCGCGGGAACCCACCAGCCCCATAGACGTGCATTACTCGCGGCGCGAAACATGTCATCTCCCCGCACGTACAATACGATCGTATTGTACGAGCGGAGAGAGGAGGCGTAATCCATAGTTCTCTATGAGAACTATGGATTACTGTAATTATGGGGCGCATCTCGCTCGTATTAGAGCACAGTACACCGCGAAATACGCTGCGAAATGCGCCCCATGATAAGCCGTGTGAACATAGCCTAAATGTATTTATTAATATTGCATGTGATAGAGCAACACAAAGTAGTATTTGTGAAGTGAAAATTAAAAAAAAATGAAAGTGCTTTGTGCATATACATTCAGCCTCCTGAGTCAATACTTTGTTGGACAACCTTTAGCTGCAATGACAACCAATGGCAGTCTGTTGGAGGGGGAGGGGGGGGCGGCTTTACCAGCTTTGCACATCTAATGGCTGGAATTTTTGCCCATTTTTCTTTGCAAAATAGCTCTAGCTCAGTCAGATTGGTTGGCAAATGTTTGTGACTGCAATTTTCAAGTCCTGCCACAGATTCTCAATGGGATTTAGCTCTGTACTTTGACTGGGGCATTCTAACACATGAATGTGCTTTGATTTAAGCCATTCCATTATAGCTTTGGCTGTATGTATAGGGTCATTGTGCCCCAGTCTCATGTCTTTTGTAGCCTTTAACAGGTTTCCTCCAGGATTGCCCTGTGTTTAAGCTCCATCCATCTTGTCATCAACTCTGAGCAGCTTCCCAATCCCTGCTGAAGCAAAACCCCTCCTAAACGGTTAGCCAATAATCGAACCTGGGGTTTTGCCGTCTGAAAATCCTTTCCGAGGCCAGCTCATAACTTGCAACAAGTCGGTCTCGGAAAGGATTTGACAATGACAGAAGTATTGACAATTGACAATGACAGAAGTATTCTGACGGCAGACTGTAGTGGTAATGATTGAACCAAGTCAACAACTGCAGCGTTGAGCATCTGTGCCACCTAATGTCTCTAATGAATATATAGTAATTTAGCATACATGCCAACTCTCCCGTTTTTGGCGGGGGGTTCCCGCTATTTGGGGTCCCCCCCCCGCCCTCCCGGGGGAGTTGGCATTCCTCCCGCCGCAAGCAGGCGGCGGGGGCTCTTTAAATGGCCCGCGGCGGCCAGTAGCGCTAGTGCGCTACTCTGGCGCCCCCGGGCGCTCCTACAGGGGGGTGAAGCGCCGCTGCGCCCGCCCGAGTCTCGCTGTGCAGGGAGGAGGCAGGAGGGATCGCTCCCTCTTCCCTCCTCTCCCTGTATGCCCGGCGCCGGTGTGTGCGCCGCACATACAGGTCAGAGGCGCAGGAGAAGTGACGCACGGCTGCTCTCACTTCCCACTGCGCCGCTGAGGAGATCGTCCGGAGCGGCCGCGCTGCAGGAGCCTGGTGAGGTAAGTGGATTTTATTATTTTATTTTTATTAGCTATATGGGGGGCTCTACCTGGCAACAGAGGGGGCATCTACCTGGCAACAATGGGAGCATCTACCTGGCAACAATGGGGGCATTTTACCTGGCAAAAAGAGGGGGGATCTACCCTGGCAACAGAGGGGGCATCTTCCTGGCAACAGGGGGGGGCATCTTACCTGGCAACAGAGGGGGCACTACCTGGCTAACAAAGGGGGGCACCTACCTGGCTAACAAAGGGGGGCATCTACCTTTCTAAAAAAGGGGGGCACCTAACTGGCTAACAAAGGGGGGCACCTACCTGGCTAACAAGGGGGGCACCTACCTGGCTAACAAAGGGGCACCTACCTGGCTACAGATGGGGATCTACTTGGCTTTCAAGGGGCATCTACCTGCCCCGTAAGGGGCACTACCTGCTTATGGGGGGTTACTACCTGGCTATAAGGGCATCTACCTGGCTTTCTTCCAAAGCCGTTATGCAGTTAGGTGGAGTGGGTGTGGCTTTTTGAAGGGGGCGTGGCATACCGGAAAGATGGGCGTGTCCATGCTACGCGCGCCGCCATCTTAAATCTCCTGCTTTTTCATTTTCAAAAGTTGGCAACTATGTAATTTAGTGATCCTTTCAAATTAACTGGTAGTAAATGGATTTAAACATGGCACATCTAAAGCCGAGTTCACACATTGCGTTTCTAAACTGCATCAAAATCTATTTTTTTAAGGAATACAAGTGTATAATTAACTTCAATTTGGAACACAGATTCATTTTTTTTTTTTTTTTTTTAAATAGCATGCATGTTTTGTTTTCATAGCTGCATGCATTTGATGAGCTCAAAAAAAATGCCACATGTGAATGAAGCCTAAATCATCACTAAAATACTCAATTTAGATGCTCTGTGGGTGAAATCAGTTGGTTAAGCAGGGGTGTAAAACTGCGGCCCTCCAGCTGTTGGAAAACTACAACTCCCATCATGCATTTGTATAATCTTTAACCGTGGGCATGATGGGAGTTGTAGTTTTCCAACAGCTGGGGGTCCGCAGTTTGACACCCTTGGTTTGAAGGGATTGCTTAATCTTTAAGGTTTGATTTGGAGTAATTTTCCAATCAAACAATGGCAGTGACCAAACTGCTACAAGCTTTGCAAGTGAAGCGGAGTACACAGGTTGCATTTTTGAATGCATCAAAAATGACTACAACAATATAAAGACACGTTTTTTTTTTTATTTACGATACACGCTCCAGGATGTGGAATGGCTTTGAAGCTCAAGGACAAATGAAAGTCAACCAGCTGCAAGAGAAATGAACATAGAAGCAAAAAAAAAAAAAAAGATTGGATGCTATTGTACATTTAAAAAAAAAAAAAAAAAAAAAAAGGAAAAACTGCAGTGTTAACATGCACAAAGCTAATACTGGCCTATTCAGACTGGACTGATGACTAATTACAGCCACAGTCCCTTGTACTAAATAGTGAATTAAAGGGGAAGAACGGCTCTATAATTATTTTCTGTTTAATATCTATAACACTGCCAATTTTGCAGTGAATTAGATTTTTGTATTTTAGTTTAAGCATTTTTACCGCAATGCTTTACAACTTACAGGGGACAGTCGTTCCAAACTGGGTGGGATTCATGACAATCAATCGATTTTTCAAACTTCTTCGTCCCACTCCTTGCGCTCCAATTAAAACAAGAGTCTTCCTTTGGAATGGGGGCATACGCGCTACCTCTTCATATATCTGAATTTCATGACGGTCGAATTCTACAAAGAGTGAAAGGATAGAAATTTAATCATACAATTTAAAACACTGTCTTGTGAACATTGAAACTGTTAGCACTACCCTGTATTTCAATATTAGGCCTCATTCACTCTACATTTATGCCTTCCATTTGTGCTGTTGAGATACCAGCGGGACCATAGAGATTTATAGGGCAGACAGTCTAAATTGGACTTTGTTTGCTCTATAGATCTCTATGGCTCTGTATCAGTATCAGTCAACACATGCCAGGAATGGAAGGCATATATATGTGAATGGGGTTTTACATGGAAAAAAAAAAAAAAAAAAAAAAAGACTTTTCCGAGCAAAGAAAAGTTGAATAGCTGTTTGTAATCACAATGCATTTAGTCTTAAAGGGGTTTTGCCACAATCTCATTTCATAGCTCCTGTATCCTGCTCTTCAGCTCTGTGTGCTCAGAAGGGGGCGAGTGTGATTTGTTTGAATTGCATATCATGTGACCTAGCAGGGATGACATCACCAGGCCTTTCCTCTCTTTAGTCAAAGAAAGGTCTATGTGTAGAACTGTAAGTAGCTACATTGTAGCTCAGAGGTAAAACTTTTGCCTCCAGGCACAAGGGTCCTCGGTTCAAATCCCTGCAGGAACCAAACCTGTGGATTTTATTTCTCTTTATCAATGCACAGACCTGATTGAGATTTTTTTTTTAAATGTATTTGCACGGTTTGACTAATTACTAAGAAGAACAGAGGACAGGAGTAGAATGACAGCTCACTCAGTAGCTGCCTGAGAGGAGAGGTGGCGTCTGAGCATGTGCGACCAGGACTGAGGAGCTCTCAGCCCTGGTCGTATCCCCTGGAGACGAGCTGTAAACAATGGATCACTAAAGGAGCAGCTAAAACAGAAATGGTGCAGAATTCTTAATAATGATGAATGGTGAAAATGTTTATTATTTAATTTACAAACGTCCCACGTCAATTTTATTTCGTGGCAAAACCCCTTTAACTTGACCAATATTACCAATATATTTAGCAGTACCCACACCAAAATAGGGATAGTCTCACAAAGTTAAAGGGAATCTGTCACATAGGTTATGCCCCCCTTGCTGAGGGCAGCACAAGCTAGTGGCAAACATGCGGTTCCAGCACTGTGACCCTTATTCTGTAAGATGCAGCAGTTCTAAAGCATTTATCCCTCAAATCTTATTCAGGAGCAGGCGTTAGCCCTGCCCACCAAATGCTAGCCCCGCCCACTGACAGTTATTCACATGTTTCTACCTATTCAAAGTAATAGGTTTGTCAGTTGCGCTGGGCGGGGCTAGCCTCAGGTGGGCAGGATTTGAAAAAAACCTGACACTCTAAAGGACTCTTCGAACGACTCTTCTGGCTGAAAACTGCAGATTTGAGCATTAAATACACGAAAAACTACAGCATCTTACAGAATAAGGGAAACAGTTCTGGAAACAGCAGGTCTGACACTAGCTTGTTCTGTCCTCAGCCAGAGGGGCAAAAACTATGTGACAGGTTCTCTTTAACCCTCTTTTTGATTTGAAGTCCTGCAATTGGCCCTGACATCATGTCTTCTTCGCTCTTACATTCACTAACAGAGTTTGGGTGGAATTTTAGTCCGTGTATTATTTCCCCAGATGACAGCATCCAGCTTACAGAAGTACCGAACATGACATTTTCGGAAACCGTTAACACCTGCATTAACCCACTGTACAAATTCTTGTCCTGCCAAATGCAGCTATTACCGCCCATGTACAATGGTAACATCAGCAACATAGAACAACTCATCCAAATTTACTCTGGGTAACACTCTGCTTTTTGACAGAAAAGGATATTGACTCAGTCACCGGAATCATTATGAGCCAGGAAGAGGTCTGCCAACAGCCCATATCTGCTTCGAGGTGCAATGCTTTGCTTTCCAACCACACTAAATTGTAGCAATGAAGCCTGAAACAAACCAGATGCCATCACAACATTCGTCTCTTCTCTGACATAATAGACATGGTGAACTGCCCCTGTAGTTTTGTGGAGGTCGAGGAGACTGCAGCTGCAAGACGGACATTTCTGAACTGAACACTTTGCTCCCAGCTGTAAATAGACCTATTAAGCTGAAAGTATACGGTACATTAGAAGAATGCTGAACAAGCAGCTCGGTGTTGCAAGTTAAATGGCCACTAAGATTTCAACAAACTTTTCAGGGTAACCTGTTGCGTGGACATAACTTTCGGCACTTGTGACAGGCAGGGAAAGACTTAATCTTGCAATAATGTATTTCCTTCTTTTTACCATACAACTTTTTTTTTACTTTTTTAAATTTTTACACATTTTATGAATAAACTTAACTTTTATAACCAGACAAAAAAATTTAAAGGGGATGTCCTACCTTGCTATTTCCAGTCAGAGGCTGGCTCATAGCTCCCTACAAGCTGTCCTCAGAGAACATTTATTTCTATAAGCGTTCTTAATGCAGCAGAGCATACGCCCTTGGCTCTGTTTGGAACTCCTATAGAAATAAATGAAAAGAACCGTGCAAGCGCAACCATCTTTGTTCTCCGAGGCTGGCTTGTAGTGAGCTACGGGCTCGCCTCTGACCAAATTTACTAAGGTAAGAAAACAACCCCTTTAAAGGGGTTTTGCCACCATGTAATGTTGACGTGGGAACCTCCAAAATGGGTATTTAATCACTTTTCTAAATATATGTCATTAAAAAAAAGTGAAAACTCAGAGCTACAGCATTTCTCAATCCCCCTTAGTTACCTCAAAGCTTCCCCTAGACACGACCCAGGAGCTGACAGGCCGCGCTTGCGTGAAACACTTCTTATCTGATGACAGGCAAAATGAATGAGCTTTTAAGGCACTGGGTAGACAGTGCAGTCTGAGGCTGTGTCTTGCTGTATTGAGAATCCACTGTTGTACTGTTTATTATTTCACTTAAGTTTTGAGACGCTCCCTTGGATTCCTCACTCCTCACTCACCCCCTCCATCTCTCCCCTGCAGCTTCATGACTCAGCATGATTTGTATATATTCTGCTCCCGTGCTGACAAGAGGTAGGTAACTGGCGTCTCGGCAAATCCCCTTTAAGTAGTCCAAGTTGCTCAGTACCAACTGTATCTTTACAACAAACATGTACTGTAACTGTATGTGCTTATCCCGAGTTTCATGGAAGTACTATTGCAGTCCTCTATAATTCATAGCTTAGGTTGTCAGTGCAGCAGATCAGCTCATATCGAGGTGAACGGGAAGATGGCCACACTTGCACAGTTTTCCCCCATGCACATGTATGGGAGTTCCTAACATAGTTGGGCACACTCACTCGACTATTTGGAATTCCCAAAGAAATGAATGGTGAGGAGTGCCCCAAGCGTTGGCCACCCCAATCACTGAGGTAGTCAGCTCAAAGCTCGCTTGCGCGGACAAAACTCCTTTAAAGGGGTTGTCTCACTACATGGATTGCTTTTTATGTTAAAGATCTTGCAAAAACAAGTCACTTTGCAATATATGTCCACTAACCGTGTCCTACCTATTCCCCTCTTGTATGGGCTGCATCAGCTCCTCGGGTCGCTATAACTACAGACCTGTTTGATCTCTCCTGATAGGCTGCCAGCACTGGTTGCTATAGCTACAGACCTGGCATCTACTTCAGTCTAGTATCATCCAGTAAACACGCCACTGAATTCAAAATGAAACCAAAATAGCAGGACTGAGGAAGGAGGAATCAATGTAGTGAGACAACCCTTTTAACTTTGCTGTTACATCATAAGAAAGCTTTGCCTATAGGGGGCAATCAAAGTGCGTTATCACTCCCACTCTTCCTTTGGTTATGATTTGCACTGTTAAGCACCAATCAACGAGCAGAGAAAATGCAATAGAAGCTGAAATCAGCACTAGACCAAACCCAACCTTATCTTCAGTTCCGCATCTGTGTATTTTGCTGCCTCAGCACTGCAAGTCATGGACCGTACATGCGCTGCGACTTATACTGTACTTCTACATGGAAAGACATTCATCACATATGCACAGTATAGGTAATAATGGTCTTCTTGCTGGGGGTTTGTTGATCACTAAAATGCACTCCCTTCTCCTGAGTTCCTATCACCCTATTACATTGGCTGCTCTCATTTGGCACATCCTTAGAAGCAAGAGCTGAATGGAATTTGTTACAGAAGAGTAATGGGTAGCATCAGCTATGAATCAAGTAATGAAGTCAGATTTAATCCTTACTACAGCTTTTAGTAGCATCTGAGGATGGGCCTCAACCTGCAGCTCCCACCTCCTCCCCACTCCATGGACTTCCATGAGCAGTTGTAACCTAAAACATCAGTGAGCTGAGGATTTCAGCAGTTTTCTAAAGTAAATGGGTATAGGAAGGGGAGGAGGAAGGAATCCTGAAAAGTAGAGAAAGAGGCATTTTTCCGAAAAAAAAAAAAAAAAAAAAGATATATTACAAAGTTTTTTTTATATAAGGCAAGGTTCACACTACGTATAGCAGCACATACCTGTGCGCCCCCCAATACGCCTGATGTTAAAAGTACGCACTAGTCAGTGTGTACTTTCCACGGCGCTATGGCCCAGCCTCCTATTCAGCTCAGTATTCATCCGACATGTCACTTCTTTTAATGGCACGTACTGTGCGCCGGAATACGCTAGGAAATCACAGCACTCAATGAGAGCTATGATTTTACTGTATTTGCGGGGCGTACTTTGGGCGCAATTACACCCTGCAAATATGCTGTGTGGACATACCCTTAGCTTGGACTATTGATCCTTTTAAGCAAAGTGACAATGTATGCATTATTACAGGTAAACCTTAAAGGAGTTGTCTCCCCACAGGGTTTCAAAGAATGCATGAAAAAATTCTCTGTACTCCCCCCGGTCAACTTAAAATTTGCCTAAGCTCCTTGCTGTACACTTGTTGTGCTTTCAGATGCTAATTAGATTATCTTCTAAACTACTGGCAGGCTTCTTATCTGATCCCAAAAAAAAGCCCAATTACAGAGCGTTTACTTGAATAAATCAAGCTTTTACTGTCTGGGAGCACAGACACTGACTGAACTGCGACCTGGTGATGAATCACTTCTGTTATTTCAGAAAACAGCCTGGGAGATTTGTTTTTCAGGTCAGTTAACTGAGGGAAACTGAAATAGCCACTGAGGAAAATTCACCCTGCAAATCTCTTTGGGAACAGGAACACTTATTGGAGACTTATTTTTGTTTTACAATTGAAAGTATTCTTATTACAGGTAAACCTTAACTATCAACTACTTCCCTGTACATGGAAACTTCAAATATCTCTCTGTGCAGGACATTTAATGTGAGAGACATGATTCCCACACTACTTCCTCTGAGCTTTATATAAAAATAAAAAAAAACAGCCCTTCTCTTTGAAAAAGCAAACAAGATTGTGGGTGTACTCCTGACACTAAAATAGTAATGGCAGAGGAGTCATTCTTACATCTTAGCAACGTATCATTTACTTGAAAGTTTTATAGTCTTGATAATGGACAGAAGCATAAATCAACACCATCCACTGCAAGCAAATTCAACAGAAACCACAGTCCACCACTCTTTCCGGCCCAGTGTTTCTGAATATATTCTTACAGGAGTAATTTTCAAAGTACTGGGATACACATCAGGCAGGACGTCTAAGAAGAATATGGTCATCTGCGACTTTGTACTTTATCAAAGGTGCTCCTTAAAATGTTTTGTTTTTAGATTGTGGTTCTCGAGGTGTAATCTTACAGATGATCGACACGACTTCACAATCAACACTATAATAATGTATAAAATAAGAAAACTGCATTACCAAGCAGAATGATCACAGAAAGTGCAATGTGCACACAGTAAAGTGTATGACAAAATTATTAAAGGGAATGTGTCATCAAAAATGACTTATTGTTGAACTCACATTTTTATGTTAAACACATTTTTTATGCATTTTTGGTTATGTTTTTTTAATTTTCCATAACACTTTCAGTATTTTTTTTATTGATTCTTAAGTCTTGCAGTTTTCACTTTGGCCACTAAGCCTAATAAAACACTTCCTGTTCTGTAGAGAGAGATTTTCCAGTGTCTGCTCATTACCAGTAAAAGCAGAGTCAAACTGAAAGGAGACAACAATGTGTATAGATAACACAGAATCCACCAGTCACAAGGGATGTCACAGCTCCCCCTCTCACCTCCTTGCACAGTGATTTCTTCCCAGGTTACACAGCATGACTAGAAAACTCTCCTATAGAAGTCTATGGGACAGAATCAGTCTTAAGGCTCCTATGTGAATTAAGCTGCTTTTAAAGTATCTCTGACTGCTGTTAAAGTCGTGCAAGCAAGAATGTCTTCCCCACAATCATATATAGACGGCCGAATTGAGAAATCTACAATCAGGGAAAAAAAATGGCAAAGAAGAAAAGAATATGGATCAGGGTCTTGATTTGATAAGTTAAAAAAAATGCAACCGATTCCCTTTAAGGCATATCATATAGCACAACAAAAAAATACATGGCATACAAATATTTAATAATCATACTGCAGTAGAGAAAAACTTAACATTCTCCCGTTCAGTCCCAGCGGCGGTCCCAGTGACCACCGCTGTAGCAGTGAACGTCAGCAGCACATGAGCGTCCAGGAAGCAAGTATGATTCTTTTCTTCTATTTCTCATTATGCCCCGATGGACAAACAAGCTTTCTTAATGGGAATCTGTTGCCATTTTTTTTCCTTTTCTTTACTTATTAAAATAATTCTTTTCTTCTTTGACATTTTTATTTTCTGATTGTAGTTTTCTCAATTCGGTCGTCTATATAGGATTGTGGAGACAGCATTCTTGTCTGCACTGATATTAACAGCATTTGGACAGATGCTTTATAGCAGCTTCATGCACATAGGAGCCTGTGGAGTGGATCAGTCCCATTGACTTCTATAGAAGTGTTTTCTAGGCATGTTCAGTGACCTGGGAATAAGTCATTGTGCAGGGTGGGGGCAGGTTGAACTGTGACTATCTCCTATTGTGACTGGTGGATCGTGTGTTATCTATACACATTGGTGTCGCCTTTCAGTGTAACCCTGATTTTACAGATAATGAGCAGACTACTGAAAATCTCTCTCTACAGAACAGGAAGTGTCAGACAATTACTAAGCCTAGTGGCCAAAAATGAGCTGCAGAATAAAAAAAACAAACAAAAACAAAAAATATTGAAAGCAATATGGAAAATTCTTAAAAAATGTATTAAACATAAAAACGCGAGTTAAAGTAATTTTTTATTACATATTCCCTTTAACTCCTGAAACACCCCTTTAAGGTTTGTGCCTTTTTTTACACAATACCTAACACAGCACCCAAAAGTTACCTGCATTTCGAGTAGTAAGGTACATCATCTTTTTCTTTTTCTTGCTTGTTATTGTACCACAGAATGGCCCTGAAGTAGAGGAGAGAGAGAGAAAACAATTAAACAGCTTATCCAGTTTGGAAAACCCATAGTTATATACCAGACGGAATTCTAGAAGCAGAGGGGTATTCTCATCTCCTGGATAATCATTTCTCTTGCTCTAGAGAACGTGTCCTGCATTACACAGACAACCTATTCATTTAAACAAGGCTTCCTCCAGTGGTGGCACTTGTAGGGAAATTAACTACTAGTAGGCTGTTCCCGGGGTCCCATTATAATGAGAAAAAAGTTATACTTCCCTTCTCTGGTCCCAGGCATTACGTCCCTCAAGTCATCCGTTCTTATTCTTGTATTTCTGAACGACAAAGTCACCGCTGCAGCCCATCAGCGTGCCCTTGACTCGCATTTCCAATTAGAAGTGAACAGCTCTGAGCGGTGACGTAAGCAGAGGCACATGACCACTGCAGCCAATCAGTGGCTACAACGGTAACGTCACCATTTGATAATACAAGAATGACAACAGAAGACCGGAGGCCCGCAGCGCTGGAACCGGGGAAGGGGAGTACAAGGGTTTTTCTTTTTTATTTTAATGGGGGATCCAGGAGCTGTTTGTTAGTTTTTCTTAAGAAATGGACAACCCCTTTCAGCACTTACTCATATAAATCCCACTGATTACAGCAAATCCAGCTGGACGACACTGATTACTTTATTGTCAAGGGACTTTTATGGTGCTTTTACACGGTGCGTTTTCTAAGGTTTTTTTTTTTCTTTTTTGCAGAACTGCATAATATGAATTACGGTGCACTTCTGCAAAAAAGCACAAAAAAACGCACCGTGTGAAAGCACCCTTAGCAAGTAAAGACTGTCCAAAGATGAGAACCACTTTAAAAGACCTAGTCTTAAGGTCCAGGTGCATGGCAAATGGAAACTTAAATTGTGAACGTTAATTAAACATGGGATTGAAATAACTGCACGTCCGTTACTGCCTAAAAAAAATGTAAAGTGCGTAATAAATAAGAAGATTCACATTGCGTCTGACCCGCAAAGTTTATAACCAAATTCTTCTATTTCTGACAGATACACATTACTGCCCATAACCTAGTAAGCCGATACATTACTTATATATATATCCATCTATCTATATATACCCACATACATATATATATATAAATTTTATATATATATATAAAACATATACATATATATATATATATAAATACATACATATAACACATACATAATATATTTTATATACACAATATATCTAGACACAAAATAC
This sequence comes from Phyllomedusa bahiana, assembly GCA_025379985.1. NCBI lineage: Eukaryota > Metazoa > Chordata > Amphibia > Anura > Hylidae > Phyllomedusa > Phyllomedusa bahiana. Next base: position 78,931 of record JAODAL010008296.1, on the reverse strand, counting down.
AGACACCCCCCATATAAGTACTAATCCAGTATCTCACAAAAGTGAGTACACCCCTTCATATTTTTGTAAAATATTGTATTATACCTTTTCATGAGGCAACACTGAAGATGACACTTTGATACAATGCAGAGTAGTCACTAGTCAGTGAACAGCTTGTATAACAGTGTACATTTGGTGTGCCCTCAAGATAACAGCGAACAATGTCTAAACCACTGGCAACAAAAGAGTACACCCGTAGGTGAAAATGGACATATTGTGCCCAATTTGCCATTTTTCTCCACGGTGTCATGTGACTCATTAGTGTCACAAGATCTCAGGTGTGAATGGGGAGCAGGTGTGTTAAATATGGTGTTATCGCTTAACACTCTCTCATACTGGTCACTGGAAGTTCAACACCCGAGCTGCAGGCACGGGGCCCAAAGACCATACATTAGTTTAACAATACAGTTCCAATCAGAACAGTCCTAGCCATGGTTGAACAAAGAAGTTAAGTTCACATGCTCATTGTAACATCCAGAGAGTGTCTTTTAAAATAGAATTACGAGTGTTGTCAGCCTGTCAGTCTCAGACTATACACTGCATCAAATTGGTATGCATGGCTGTCGTCCCAGAAGAAAGACTCTGCTAAATATAATACAAAAGAAATCCCGCAGTTTGCTGAAGACAAGCAGACTAAGGACATTACTGGAACCATGTACTGTGGGCTGATGAGACCAAGATACACTTATTTGTTGACAAGTGTGTGTGGCAGAAACCAGGTGAGGAGAACAAAGACAATTGTGTTTTGTCTACAGTTAAGCATGGTGGTGGGAGTGCCATGGTTTGAGGCTGCATGAATGCTGCCAGCTGTGGGGAGCTGCAGTTCATTGAGGGAACCATGAATGCCAACATGTACTGTGACATATGGAAGCAGAACATTATCCACTAACTTCTGGGCTGCAAGCCAGTATTTCAACATATTACGGCCCCAAATGAATCTCCAAGTACGGCCTAGTAAAGAAAAATTAGGGTAAAGTTGCTGGACTGGCCAAGCATGTTTCCAGACCTAAAATCTATTTAGCATCTTCACGGCACCATAAAATGGAAGGTGGAGGAATGCAAGGTCTCTAACATCCACCAGCTCCATAAAGTCGTTATAGGAGCCTGGACAAGGATTAGTTTACTGAACATAATGGCTACTGGGTAAACCCATGACAAGATGTTAAAAGTCTGATTTTGGAGAAATTAATATATAATGAAACAACATTATCTCTATATTTATTTGGAACATGCATTTTTTAAAAAACGGTCAATGACTACTTTACAAGAATAAAAGTGGCATATTTTCAAAGTTGACCCTAAAAAGATATAATAAAAAAAAAATATACTGACTTTTGTGAATAATGTACAAATAATACATAGTACATGTCTCTCTCTACTTTATCTCTGTAAAATGTCATCTCTGGTGCTAAATACAGAGTTGAAGGCGCTGGATCCAATCGTTATGCACCAGCATATGAACTTTCGATGTTTATAACTTTTGAACCACAAGCGATATTGCAAATCTCATGGCGCCAATCGATTTCTGAGACAATTCTTTGATATGCCACATGCCCACCTTCCCAGAGGAAAAACTTGCCCTTGATCCAAAATGGCGAACATAACCTAAAAGATAAGCCCCTTTACCAGTTATGTGCTTGGGCATTTAGAAATGTCATCTTTCCTTCCGTTTCTGAAATAAAAAGGTGTCCTGGGACTCGCTACATATGCATGTATATACACACACTGTAAATCTATCTACACCATATATATGTTTTAGAAGTACTTGACACACAGACACAGACACACTTTCTTCCCTCATTTTTGATGGAATCTGTGTCATAGGCTCCAGATAGAGACCTAAGAACCTGGCAATCTATTATGCGTATATGGTCTATACATACTTCTGCCAATCTTAGCACAGTGATACCTGTTCCATCCCAGTCTCTCCTCACAAATGCTTTCCTTTTTTCTTCCAGAAACTGACTGGGAATAAGTCCTGCACTTCCACCTTCTTTTACATGACTTGCCTGGAATAAAAAGTTAATGAAACATTGAGTGTCCAATACATACAATGCATTGCCAATCAATACACTGTACTTTATGGAGGGCAGGAATGAAAATGAAAGGTTAGGCCTTATCTAGAACCAGCACACATACTCACACTGGAGCACAAATCTGCACACACCCTTTTTACAGAGTTTTTATATAACGAGATCTGCTGTGCAAATGAAGCAGAAGAAAAAGGCTACTTTTTCTGCTCAACAAGCACAAAGTGTCCAGGCATTCAGCTACATATGTGGGTGGCCCGAAAAATTAAATTGTTTTGGTGGTTCCTTGCTCCAAACAAGCAGTCGCCACTGTTCTCAGTCTTACAACTGCATTTCATAACACATCAATTGATAATCTACCAGAGGATGGCTACAGAGCTTGATTAGACGGCTGCTTGTCTGGTAAGAAAGAGTCTGTCCACTCTTCTGCCCCTCGTACACCTACACCAGGTGCACTGCCAGGTGACCAGTCTCCAAGCTGATAAGGCATGTAGACCAACTCAGGCTAATCTATAGTCTGTGCTGCTTAAAGGTGCTGTCCCCGATGACAAAAACTTGGCTGGTTTCTATCAGCACTACACCTGTTCTTGGGTTGTCACAAAAATTGCAGCTTAGCTCCAATGAAGTAAAAAGTGTTACGCTGCAAAAGCGCACACAACTTCCAGACATGGCACTGTTTTTAGAGATAAGAAAATGAACGGGGGAGGGGGGGGGGGGGGGGGGGGGGGGGGGGGAAATCCTTTTTTTTTTCTAACCCAGAGAGACGTTAACTTCGGCATACAACTATAATTGTTTTTATTTTCTAGATCGGAGATGTACCTTAAAAATTATTTCTAAAAATTTAAAGGGGCCGGTTTCACACATTGTGTTTCTCAAATACATTGATGAACATGTAAAAACCCGGTGTTTAGTAAAATATTTGGGCTTTTTAAAAAAATTTGCAAGTTTTTTAACTGTTTGAAAACTTTTCTTTAATTTTTAAATTTTGGGAAAATGAAAAAATTTGGGGTTTTTAAATTAACAAAAAACAAAACCCTTTTTTTCTATTGTTGCCATTTTTGTACTTTCAAAAAACACAATTTTGTAAAACTCCCCCCTTAAAAGGGGATTTCCCCCAAGAACATTTACCTGGGCCTCCTTTCAGCGGGAAATATATACAAATCATCCCTAAAGTCAGAAGCTGCGGGGGAAAGAGAGGGGGGGGGAGGGGAAAAAACCCAAAGGGGGAGCGCCCTCAAAACTTAAGTGAAATAATAACATTACAAGGTGGATTCTAAATAAAAGAAAGACAGCCTCAGATGAAATGTTTTCCCCGGGTCCTTAAAACCTAAATTCATTTTTCCCTGTCACAGTAAGAAGTGTTTCAGGGAAAGCGCGACCCTAAAACCCCCGGGCTCCCTGGGCCCTTTGACTAGGGGGAAAAGCTTTAATGAAACCAAGGGGGACTGAAAAAACGCTGTGCTCTAGATTTTTCACTTTTTTTTTAATACTTTTAATTTTAGAAAAGTGATTAAATATCCATTTTGGGGGGTTTCCCACGTCAACTTTAAACATGGGGGGCAAAACCTTTTTAAAAAGGGGTTCCCCGGTATGGGGGCAATTTTTTTAAAATTAGTACCCTCCCTCCAATGTTGTACGTGTTAAATATGTTTTTAGCTAAAACTGTGCATTAGAAATATACATTCGTGACACTATATGGAGCTGTTTACATGGCACAGGAAAAATACCGGTCGATTTTTGTGCCGTGCACACGGCCGCGGGAGGACAGCTTTTCTCCGTGATGAACGGAGAAAAACCCTCCCCCTTCCCATTCACTTGTTCATATTCCGTCCGAATACCGGAAGAACCGCCAGGCAGAAAGCCCGTGCAATGGGGACCGCTGCACGGGTTTTCCATAGTGGCCTGTATAAAAGTTTGCAGCTGGTTTTTCAGATGGTTTGCAAAACCGCAAACCATCTGAAAAAACAGCCGCAAACCGGTGCCGTGGGGACATGGACTAACCGTGATGGCTTTTCTGAGAAACAGAGGTGCCAATTCCATGGATACAGTAAGGGCATCATATTGCATGCACTGGTAATGCTTCTCATTAGGCAGAGGCACCATGTCGGTGTGTGGAGACTTAAATGTCTTGATCGCTCCACTGAAACTTAAATATATTCTAAAAGGCTCATGGGAAAAGAGCTACAATGCCACCTATTGGATGTAGCATTCCTTAAGTTACATCCGACTCACTGAATCTTGCAATGTAAATATTCCTCTGCAGACGCCGTTACAGGGTTTTGCCTCATCAGTTCAGAGTAGGATAGCTACATGGTGCCTCTCACTACTGAGAAACATTACCCATTTGCAGCTATGTCTAGTGCCTTACATTAATTATTTAGTATGGTGTTAATTTCCTTCAGATTGCAAGGCTCAGTGAATCGGATGTGACATCCAACAGGTGGGTCTGCAGAGCTCCAGCTCTTCCTCCATGAGTCTTTTAGATTTTTATTTTTTTTATTATTTATAAACAGATGTAAAAAAAAATAAAAAATACACAAACTAAGGGCTTGTTCACACGGAGTTTTCACTGTGTTACAAGCGCTTTGTAGATCCGTCTTGGGGACCGACAGAGCAGTCGATTGCATGTTAATTCTTTGCAAGACAGACCCAAGCGGCGCTTTTGAAACACGCAGCGGCGATCTCTCATGTGAACGCCTCTGTGTGTTCATCATAGCCCGCAGTGATAAAGTCACTGCTAATTGTTAGATCCGTCTTGGGGTCCGCTCTGTCGGTCCCCAAGACAGATCTACAAAGCGCTTGTTAACACGAGTGAAAATTCTGTGTGAACAAGCCCTAAAAGGACTTTTAAGATGAATTTGACATGATTTTCTCTTACAGGTGAAAGTTGGAGTTTTGTTGAAAAGGTTTTTCAAGGTCAAAGTTTTTTTTTTTTTTTTAAATCAACAAAATTTACTGAATAATAAATCAAAATATGCCATAATACAAAAATACATTTCAAAAGAAGGACGATGACAGTACACGGTAGCGGGCATCACAGAGCCCGATATTCTGGGCAACTTCAGACATAATGGAATGGCAAAACAGCGAGATTGTTCATACGAAACATATAAAGTGTAATAATTCAGGAACATTGTTCCTAGGGCATTTATAAAAGCATAGAAAATACAGTTGGAGAATGTAGTGATGCAAGACCCTAGTAAGAACAAGTGATCAGGCATTAAGGTCAACAATATACAAAAAGGAAAAACCTAGAAACATCATAAAATCAGTCAACAGTGGTTAGTAGAGCTTTATGCAGGTATTGTCACAGATCAGTAATATATCAGATCAGTCACAGAGACTCACAGATAAAACAAACAAGTGTTAGCAGGGAGATGAGGGAGAGATTTTGTCTCAACCTAACACTGGAGTTAAAGGGGTTGTCTTACTAAATTAATTCATCTTACCCAAGTCCTGCTTTCTTGGTTTCATTTTTGAATTCAGGGGCATGATTACGGACTTTACTTACTACTACTGGTCTGCAGTGACGAGCTGCTGAAGACACCACGTATATAGCTATAGTGACCAGGGCTGGCAGCCTATCAAGAGAGATTGAACAGGTCTGTAGCTATAGTGACCGGAGGAGCTGATGCAGCCCACACAAGAGGGGATATCTAGGAATAGGTAGGACACTGGTAATGGACTCATAATGCAAAGTGACTTGTTTTTGCAAGATCCTTAACATAAAATCCAAGTCTTCTGGTGAGACAACCCCTTTAAAGTAGGAAGCGAGTCGTGTGACATATCAGGATGTAGGCTAACCGTAGAGTGGAATTCTAACTATCTGGGTCATATCTTATTAAATTTATTAGGACAATTTGTGTGTTTATAGAGCCATTTTTAATAGGAAGCACTGCATTTACTGTATCCACCCATTCTGAAAAGGACGGAGGTTTTGGGAAAAGCCAATTTCTGGCATTTTGTTTTTAGCGAAGTATTTAGTGTCGATAAAGAAAGTGTGATTATAACTTGACTCAAAATGTTCACAATCTGGAGTCAGAGCGGTACCGGGGAGCCCCTAATATCATTAAGAAATGTAACCACTTGGTTACAAAACCCAGAACCTTGGGACACGACCATATCAAGTGATAGAAGGACCCTGGAGCCAAATGGCATTTCGGGCACTCATCTTCGTAATCAGTTCTGAATTTGGAGAGTTGACCCATGGAATAGTAAGCACAATGTAGTATGTAAAATTGTATCATATGTTTATTGCAATTAGAAGAAACTAAGGAGACACCAACGCTCTATTCAAGTCATCATCGGATCCAATGCTCGACGAATACCATCTAGAGTGGAAGAAGGGTAATGCATTGCAATAGTACATAAAATGTGGAGACTACTTGTTTGTTTGGAGAAGATACTAATAGGGCAGAAAAAGGAAGCTTTTGCAGGGAAGGGCCAAAGGGGCCAAACTGAGTTTGGTAGGCGTGTTTTATTCTTAGATATGTGAAAATCTGAGAAAGCACAAGATCAAAGTCCTTTTGTAGGATAGGAAGAAAATAAATCTGTTCAATGGTGGGTAAAATGCTGTGAGGCTACCGAACTAGGTAAAAACAACAGGATAAAAAAAAAAGTATTGACATGAGACAGGAAGGGGCAGAAATTGCTGATAAGTGAAAAGCACATCTGCCACTAGAAGAGCTAGGGAAACATCTTTCTTGCACATAACTGTAATTGTTGTATTGATCATAGAAAAAAACAAGACCCGTTTTGTAGAAAACATGAGGGGAAGCATGCAAACAATAGTTAAACTTCCCTTCCATGTGAGAATTCATTAACACTCTCTTCCTGATGTGTGAGGAACCAATGACCAAACTAACCAAGTTAATCAAGATCTACACATCTAGGGCTCTGTTAAGATCACGTTTCTAGCATTCGTCAAGTTAGGAATGTTTTCTAATACATGTAACTGTATAGCTATATATGATGTAGTTGGTCATATCAGACGTATACATGTAGGGTGGTTAACTTCATAGGAATTGCAGCTTACTATACAGTAAAAGGCCTCCACTGACGAGTGGGGCTCCAAACATGAGAAGCTTTTCCAGCACTTATGTTAAATGTGATGTGAACACAGTCGAATACTGAAAGTACTAGCTTTCATAGAAAAGGGATCAGACAGTGGTGGGAGCACATTCTTCTGAGCCCTCTCCGGGCCCTTCATGGTGTCCATTATTAGAACAAACTATTTAGGCAAAAGGTTGTAGTGTCCAAAATATCAACTAGTACCTCATGGTTGGCCCTGTCATACTGGGGAGCAAGAGGCGTCGGTATTTTGTGTTAGGCACAGAGAATATACTGGGCAATCCACTCAATTGAATAGGCTGTAAGCAAGCATGGTGCAAAACACGTAACCATGAGCCTTATCCATGTGCATTGCAATACAAGCATTCATCCCCCCCTCATGAATAGTATATGGGCGAGTGATTGTCCATCAGTATTTTTGCACATGTTACTGTGGCTCCTCTGCAGTCTGGTTTAAGATTAAACGGTAACATGTTCGTGGTATGTACCTGCCACCAGTTCGGGTCCTCCCTGTTAACAATATGCAGAATTTCTCCTTTGGAAAATTTTAATCCGGCTTCTTTGCAGGGAATCAAATTATCATTAAATGGGTTGTAATCAAAATGACACTTCACAAAAACCTGAAAAGAAAGCAATGTATTAATAAGAGGACAATGGAATCTCATAATTCACACATTTAAATTAAAAGCTGAATTAAAAAGGGAACAAAAAAAACAAACCCAGCAACTTGGTAACAGTACAGAGACTTGCTTCTATATCATATCCAACACGCCGACAGGTGGTGGATGACACCTACCTGTTGAGGGGTTACTGCATCTTTATAACTTGGAAGTATCTTTAAAGTAACGCTCCCACTAATACTCTTCAGCAACTCCTGCAGTTCCTTTGGATTGTTACCCACTTCATGACCATTCACCTCCTTAATGATGTCACCCACATGGAGAAGACCTTGGCGATCAATCATCCCACCATGGAGAATCCGAGCAATAACTAAATTATTATTTTCAACTTTAAATGTCACACCCTGTGAAAACCAAACATAAAAACATGATAGTTTTTTCACATTGCTCGATGAAGAAATACTTGTTGATCTACTCACCAGTTTCCAATTAAGATAATACAATTACATACATTTTATAATATATATATATATATATATAAATATATATATATATATATATATATATATATATATATATATATATATATATATATACAAACACAACATACACACACACACACACTACTCAAAAGAATAAGGGTACACGGAAATTACAATAATGTAACTCCAAATCAATCGCACTTCTGTGAAATCAACCTGTCCAGTTATAAATCAGCAGTGACTGTAAATCAATTAGTCCTGCTGTTGTGCAGATGGAACAGGCAACAGGTAGAAATATTAGGCAATTAGCAAGACAACCCCTATAAAGGAGTGGTTCTTCAGGTGGTGACCACAGAACATTTCTCTGTTCTCATCCTTTTTGGCTGTTGTTTTGGTGACCTTAGCATTGCTCTCACCCCTAGAGGTAACATGAGGCGACGTCTACAACCCACAGAAGTTTCTTCGGTAGTGCAGCTCATCCAGGTTTCGCTGCCTGCAACATCCTCCAGCATGATTGGTTTAGCAGTGGGTCAGTAATGGTGTGGGGCGGCATTTCTTCGGAGGGCTGCTCGGCACTCCATGTGCTAGTCACAGGTACCCTGACTGTTATTAGGTCCCTTGGTGAGATCCTCAGACACATTGTGAGACCACATGCAGGTGCAGTGGGCCCCGGGTTCCTTCTGATGCATGACAATGCTAGGCATCATGGAGCTGAAGTGTGTCAGCAGTTCCTGTATGAGGAAGTCATTGGGGAACGGGCAGGCCAGTTCATAGCATCAGACCTGAATCCAATCGAGCACTTCTGTAACATCACATCTTGTTCCATCCATCACCGCCACATTGCAGCAGCCTGTCCAGGAGTTGACCGTTTCTTTTATCCAAGTCTGGAAGGAGATCCCTCAGGAGAACATCCGCCGCCTCATCAGGAGCATGCCCAAGCATTGTAGAAAGGTCATACAGACACGGAGGCACATACACTACTCAGCCTCATTCCCTTGTCTTGAGGCATTTCCACTGAAGTTGGATAAGCCTGAAATTTGATTTTCCACTTTGATTTTGAGTATGAATCCAGTATGAATGGAGTATGAAGTAAGGTTTTTTTTTGACCGCTTTGATATAAGTGGTAGTCTGTGACATAGAGTATGAATCCAAACCCAGACATCCATGAGATTTTCTTTGATCATTTTTATGTTTTATTGTTCTCAACGCATTCCACTATGTAATGAATACAGAACTGCAACTGGAATATTTCATCTAGAGTTCTTGGATGTGTTATTTTAGTGTTCCCTATTTTTTGTGCAGTGTCTATACTCACACACACATTTATTTTATTTCTATATTTTTTTTGAGACTCTTACGTTATTTTGTCTGTGTGATTTTTGTCCAAGACATACTTTTTATTTGGTTTTAACTATACTAGAGACTGCTTTGCCTTGCTGAATCATAATAAAAATGGTCTATTTCCCTTTCACCACATGCTGCCTTTTCCTTACTTTATTTCATTTTTGTGCTAAATTGATGGTGCCAATATGTCACCACCGACCACCACCATACATAATAAACATCATAAAACATTAAAAAAAATGGGAACCTACTTTTTTAATCCGTTCTTTTGTGTCAAGATTATTTATATTTTACCACATTATTATCATTTTTCTATTGGCTTTTTGCGCAAAGTCTATTGCCTGAAAAAAGGACTATGTTGTCTGTAGAGGACAATTAAGCTGTTGTCAACAAATGGTTCCATTTCCAACGCATTTACTTTTCTATACATCAGGAGCATATCTGGGTACAAATGGACATGTGGCTGAACAGTGATGACACACACAGTCTATATGTAATCAAGCACTATTAGGCAAAGGTCAATTTCACCTACTGTAAGAATAAGCAGTGACAATTTTTCTTTCAGAGAAGATTTCTGCAGTTGATTAGATATTGTCTTGGGCAAGTAAACATATTCTAGTACAACCTCTGTCTTCTAATCAGTTTTGTACAGGATGCATTCCCAACAAAACAAAAGCAGGTCTAAGTATCACATTTATTAGATAGTTACCATGCAGACACCAGATACTTGTTTGCAGCTGCAAACCCTCTTCTTTTCCATCTATTTTACCCCTACAACTGTAACCGTACCATAATACAAATGAATAGTGAAACAGGGGCTACTTTATATAATAAAAAGCTATACAGTCAGAACTGTTCTGTACATGTTTAGATAGATGGATGAATAAGACGAATGTTCCCTTAGGGCCTGTGTGTGTGAATGCAATCCGCATCACTGAAGAAATACAGCATTATGGGCAATTGTTCAAAGACTCCAAATAAAAACACCCACTATGTTATTTTTTATTTTTATTTTATAGAAAAAAAAACAAAACGGCATATGTAGATGAGCAATATTGGCTTGACTAATATTCCTTTTTGCTTCTCAAAGATTCAGTGAATCAGAAGTAAATTGAGGATTTGTTACAACCAATAGAGGGTGCAGTGAGCTTCCAAGCTCCTTTCCCATAATGCCTTGTGATATGCAGATGCTTAGTAGTGGGCTAAAAGGCAATCAAAACACTACACACCTTAACTGGTGCTCTCCACAAGGAGAGATGTTCCCCTTCTCTCAGCCACTCATTGTCTCCCACCCAGTCAAGCCAGTATCGCTCTGCTCTACACGGATTAGGGGCAAAACCCTGAAACGGCGTATGTAGATGAGCTATATTGGCTTGACTAATATTCCTTTTTGCTTCTTAAAGATTCAGTGAATCAGAAGTAAATTGAGGAATTGTTACAACCAATCGAGGGCGCAGTGAGCTTCCCAGCTCCTTTCCCATAATGCCTTGTGATATGCAGATGCTTAGTAGTGGGCTAAAAGGCAATCAAAACACTACACACCTTAACTGGTGCTCTCCATAAGGAGAGATGTTCCCCATCTCTAATTCTGTAAGGGGCAATCATTGGGTAAGGGTAGAAAGATCAGAGACTCCCTCCTTAACCCACATAATGGATTTTCAGCAATACACGTTCAAGTCTCATTACTAGGACTACTTTCGACATCAGCAGCGTGTAGCTCATGAAGGTAGTTGTGTGTGGTAAGCTGGCTTGGTGGATGTATAAAATGTGCAATAGGCTGTTTGCACACATATCCCTAATTGCCGTCTTAAGTAAAAGACTGATTTATCAGCGTTCCAAAAAGGGATGATTACTGGGGAGGCTGGCAGCCTGCTGGCCCCATTAACATTCATTACTCGCAGTGCATATTCTACGAGCGGGGAGAGGAGGCGTAACCCATAGTTTTGATGAGAACTATGGGTTACCGTAATTTCGGCATGCATCTTGCCCATATTAGGACGCAAACACGCGGCGAAATACGCGCTGAATTTACGCCGTGTGAACATAGCCTAAGACTTCCAAGTACTACCCTGACACCCCATTCTCCAAATTTAAACCCAATTGAGCATGTGTGGGAATACCTCAATCGTCGTGTTCGCTCTATGGATCCTCCCCCATGCACCTCTCAGCAGCTGTTTGATGCATTCAGCATAGCCCCAGATACCTGTGACAACCTACCTGGAGCTTATAGAGCCCCTCCAGCTGCTGTCCATGCCACACATGACGGTTACTCTGGATATTATCTGGTGCTCTAAATTTGTGATCTAAATCAACTCAGATTTACATTGATAAATCCATATTCCACAATGATAAAATGCTAAAAATTAAAATGTCCACCCTTGAGCTGGAATCTCTAACCCCAACAATACAGCTGTGACCCAACAAGGATGGTGGAGCGGTGACTACCAATTCCATACAAACCAGGTCTGCTAGAGCAGGAGCCACTCTGACTAGATTCATATGAAATACGTGTAACATGTGGCAGAACTCCGGAAGACACTCTGACGCATGTTTGACTTTCTTCCTAACATGGATTTTATCAGGTTTTAGGATATGCATTAGCTCCATCCAAAAGGTACCTATTTGTAAAATAGCTTCCACTCCATTTTCTGTGCTAAATTTGCACTGAAAACATGTAAATATTTAACAGTGACTTTTTTTTTTTTGCACAATATGAATTTGGAATCTACATGGGTAAAAAATGACACACAACAGAAAATTTCCACTGAAAATTATGGAACACTTTAGAGATGAGGTTACATTTGTAAAGATCTCTTTTTAAAGGGAATGTGTCATCAAAAAATGACATTGTTTAACTCACATTTTTATGTTAAACACATTTTTTAGGAATTTTTGGTTATGTTTTTTTTTTTTTTTAAATTGCCAGATCACTTTCAGTATTTTTCCTGCAGTTTTCACTTTGGCCACTAAGCCTTATAATCGTCTGACACTTCCTGTTCTGTTTAGAGAGCTTTTCAGCAGTCTGCTCATTATCAGTAAAAGCAGGGTCACACTGAAAGGAGACACCATTGTGTACAGATAACACAGAATCCACCAGTCACAAGAGGAGATGTCACAGCTCCCCCTCTCACCTCCCTTCATAGTGAAAACTCTCCTATACAAGTCTATGGGACAGAATCTGTCTGAAGGCTCCTATGGGCATGAAGCTGCTGTAAAGTATCTCTCTGACTGCTGCTAAAGCAGTGCAAGCAAGAATGTCTTCTCCACAATCATATATAGACGGCCAAATAGAGAAATCTACAATCAGGAAATAAGAACGACAGAGGAAAAGAATATGGATCAGGGGCTTGATTTAATAAGTAAAAAAAAAATAAAAATTGGCGACAGAGTCCCTTTAAGCTTTGGAGTTTAGTTTTCTGATCCAAATCCCCTGCATAGCCATACAACGAACATGATAACATTCTGGATTTTCTGCAGTTCCCTTTAGAGGGAGCTTGGGAGATTCCTGTATATTATTTACACACTGAATTAAATAATTGCCCAGTATGCAGTGAGCTACAAAGCCGCCGCCTGAATTTTAAAGCTTAATTTTAGTGCTTGGTTGGAAATTGGAAAGAACGACTAGAAACACGCAGTGCATTAAGAAAATGAGTACAGAACGCTGGACCAGCAAACAACATGGTTTAACCATGAGTCTTCTTTATCTGCATTGAATTCAGCTGCATGCACAGTTAACGGACGGCTTACCAGTGGTTCTCCAGCTCTTTTGTGAATGCCGACCATGCGGATGGCATCAACTGGTGCAATCTGATTCATCATTGCAGAATTGATTTCAGGACTTGAAGGGGGAGAGTCATAGCATTTTGAGGCGACTATGTCATGGGCTTCTAAAAGACTCTGAAAGAGAAGAGATTGTCAGCAATGTCATTTATCGTACTCTAGGGCTTTAACAATTTGACAAAAGGTTTGAATATTTCCACCATCTGTAACAAATATATCTTGAAAATGAACGTGCCTGTATATTTCAGGGCTGCAGGCAAAACATGCAAGAAAATCCATAGGTTTTATCACATCGTTAGTATCAAAAACATTAGATGGGATCAAACGCAGAAAGTACAGGACCCTGTTCCTTGTATGCAGTTTTCACTATACAGGATTCAGAGCTTAAGGCAAACCTGTCAGATGCTTCTTGCTGCCCTATCTGACAGCAGGATGTGATAGGAGGATAGAAGCTGAGCTCTGTGATATATAGGGTTACATGAAAGAGGAGACTGTCAGAGCTCTTGTGCTATTAAGCAGGATGTGATAGAGGAAGAAGCTGAGCTCAATGATATATAGGGTTAAATGATAGAGGATAGGAGCTGAGTCCTGTGATATATAGGCTTATATGATAGAGAGAGAAGCTTGACTCTGTATATATAGGGTTATATGATAGAGGAGAGACGCTGAACTCTGTGATATATAGGGTTATATGACAGAGTAGAGGAGCTGAGCTCCGTGATATATAAGGTTATATGATAGAGGAGAGGAGCTGAGTTCTGTGATATATAGGGTTATATGATAGAGGAGAGAAGCTGAACTCTGTGATATATAGGGTTATATGATTTGGAGTAGGATTTGCCTAGTAAAAAGCAGAGAAAATACTGACCAGACTCATTAAGCGGCAGTTAAAAGTCCTGCTAACCCCGCCCACATGCAATGATTGACAGTTTTTCCTATATCAGCGTGTGTACAGAGCAAACTGTCAAGCACTGCATGAGGGCGGAGTAGCCAGTACTTAGAATCTGTTGCAATCTTTTCTGCAGAAATCCTGCTCCAAGTCACGTAACCCTATATATCACAGAGCTCTGCTTCTCTCCCTCTATCATATAACCCTATATATCACAGAGCTCAGCTTTTCCTCCCCCTCTATCATATAATCCTATATATCACAGAGCTCAGCTTCCTCTCCTCTATCATATAAACCTTTATATCAAACAGATCATCTACTCACCTCTATCATATAACCGTATATATCACAGAGCTCAGCTTCTTCCCTCTATCATATAACCCTATATATCACAGAGCCCACTTCTCTCCTCTATCATAACCCTATATATCACAGAGCTCAGCTCCTCTCCTCTATCATATAACCCTATATATCACAGAGCTCAGCTTCTCTCCTCTATCACATAACCCCATATATCACAGAGCTCAGCTCTTCTCTCCATTAACCCTATATATCAGTAGCCTCTATAATAATCCAACAGAGCTCAGCTTCTCTCCTCTCTCACATAAACCTATATATCACAGAGCTCAGCTTCTCTTCTTAGGTTTTAATGATTTGATGCTGAATTTAAGTAAAAGAGTAGAAAGTAGAAGATTCCTACTTTCCAAGCCCAGGTATAGTGATTTACAGCTCTCCCTGTATTAGTGTGTACAAAGCAAATGTCAATCATTATATGTGGGTGCAGGAAGCAGGACTTCCACTGTCTCAAAAAAGTTCAATCAGGATTTTCTCTGATTGAAATTCTGCTCTAAATGAAAGAGAACTTTATCCCAGAGCTCAGCTGCACCCGCTCTATCACATCCTACTCTTAGAATAGCATAAGCCACATGACAGATTTGCTTTAACAGTGTTCTGCACTTTGGACAATCCCCTTGTGTTAGAAGAGTTCCATGAAAAAGACTATTACAGGGTATTCCAATGCTCAGCCCCTTAGGTTCTAACTGGAATTATACAGGGAAACCCATTAGCAAGTGTTCACTTTGCCTGAAATGTCTCCGACAGGGAAAGTAGAGTATTACACAGGTCCTTATTGAAATCTACGAGCTGCCTATATAATACACAGAAGTGCTGGTTCCTCCATAGAGATGAGGAATATAACACAGCAACAATATATCTACTCCAGTGAAAAGGTAACTGAACAGCGCACATACACTTTATAATACTGGGAATCCCTGGCAAGAGTAGAGGAGTACAATTTGGTTTCCAAAATACATATAATCTTTTGGGTAACAGGAAGAGGACCCGTCTTCGCATGACATAGCTAGTAAAAAAAAAATGAATTCCTCATTAAATAATTCCAAGTAATGTTTCACTGACCATTAAAGGGGTTGTCTCACTACAAGGATTGCTTTTTATGTTAAAGATCTTACTAAAACAAGTCACTTTGCAATATATGTTCATTAACAGTGTCCTACCTATTCCTAGATATCCCCTCTTGTATGGGCTGCATCAGCTCCTCAGGTCACTATAGACCTGTTCAATCTCTCATGATAGGCTGCCAGCACTGGTCGCTATAGCTACAGACCTGGCTTCTACTGCAGCCTAGTAGAACAGTAAACACGCCCCTGAATTCAAAGTGAAACCAAGAAAACAGGACTGAGGGAAGATGAATCAATGTAGTGAGACAACCCCTTTAATGTTGTGCTATCCCTCCTGAATGCTTGGAAATAAACTGACAACTGGGTGTTCCTAAAAAGTATGTCCATCGACAGTCAGCTGTGAATGGCTAGTGTCAATTTATTGGACACCCAGCTTACAATATATTCAAATTTTAAAGTGAAACAACAGAGGAAGGGCATAACCAAGTTTTAAAATAAAATAATCAAATTTCCGTATATACTCGAATATAAGCAGAGTTTTTCCGTACAAAAAATGTGCTAAAAAAGCCGTCCTGGGCTTATACACGAGTCACTGTCGGCATCCGAGTGCTGTCATGGATCAGACGCGGGCAGGGATACTTCAGCGGTATGAGACTCCTCTGGGAGCGCATACAGCTGAAGACACTATTGCAGAGCAGAAAGCGAGCGCTCCCTGCTCCGCAATAGGACTCCGGAAGGCTGCAAGCAGATTTGCGGCCTTCCGGAGTATTTGGTACAGGCTGTATGCTATGTCATCACGCTGCCTGCGTGTCCTCATGACTTCCGCCACTTGTGCCAAAAGACGGATTGCATCGGAGAAAGGAGATACTTTTTTTTTTTTTTAAACAAACTGCCTATAACTGCCTATGGGGGGAAATATGCCTGCCTATAACTGCTATGGGGAATACATACCTGCTATGGTGGACATTAAACTGCCTATAATTGCTATGGGGAATACATACCTGCTATGGTGGACATTAAACTGCCTATACCTGCCTATGTAATTTTATTGGTATCCTTTTTTTATTTTTTAAATTTACCAGCAGCTGCTGCATTTTCCACCCTAGGCTTATACTCAAGTCAATAAGTTTTCCCAGTTTTTTGTGGTAAAAGTAGGTGCCACGGCTTATATTCGGGTCAGCTTATACCTGAGTATATACGGTACTTATTTCAAAAAGCAAGTAAGTATTTACTAAAATATACATGTTATGAGGGTGACAGATTCTCTTTAGACTATGTTCACACGGGTGAAATTGGGACGTATTTCGGCCCGTATTTCCCGCCGTACTGCGCTCAATACGGGCCGAGATATGTCCCAGTCATTACGGTAATCCACAGTTCTCATAGAGAACTATGGATTACATCTCCTCTCCGCGCTCGCACAACACGCCACAGGGGGAGATAAGTGACATGTCAATTACTAGCGGCTAATATGCGCTGCTAGTAACGAATGTCTATGGGGCCGGCGGGCTGCCGGCCCTCCTGTGCCGCGGGAGCTGGCACGAGCTCCCTAAATACCGTCGTAATTGTGCCGTGTGAACATAGCCTAAAGGTAAATTCTCAGTCTGTTAAATTAAACAACTCACTAGCGACTTGGTGAGGTGGCTCAGCACTTTATACAGAGATATTTTATAAATTGAAAGAGATGGAACGTTTTCTATACATGATATATGGCATCTATTGAATCCGGTTCAAACATACCTGAAAATGGGGTTCTTTGAGTATGCCAACAAGCTCCTCAACATTTTTATCTTCATGTGCTAATGGACTAATGTCTTCAAGAATTTCATGCAAGAGCTCCAGATTATTGTCACTCACTGCTTCTAGTTTGGTGTCTTCTAGACGTTCATGTGCCTGCAGTAAAAAAAGAATATACAATAAATTGACACAAGTATTACAGATGGAAGAGCACGTAGTAAGGCAATATAAATTTACCATGCATATCTGAGAATGGAATGTATCAGAATGTACCAGTCATAAAAGACCAGAGATCCTGGTCATAAACACTGAAACACAAATGAAACACAAGACCCTGGAGATTTTATACAAGTATAAGAATATTAAACTTAGGGGGAAATTGTTGATGGAGGGGTCTAAACAGCAGGGTACAGGGCTACAGAGCTCTATAGGGTTACATTTTTGTAAGAAACCAGCTCCTTTGCTGCTAATAAGACACAGCAGGAAGAGATATTCCACATATACATAGAAGATAGATACATTTGAGATATATATATATATATGTATATATATATATAATATATATATATATAAAAATATATATATATATATATATATATATATATATATCTCACACACATGTCACACATACATATATATATACATATATATCACACACAATGTGCATATATACACTATACATATAATAAATTGGTTATGGGACGCTCTATATTAGACCTCTTTACTTGTCAAAGATGTTGACTCACCAAGACGAACTTTTTCTCAAATGCCCTATGAGGGTGTTTAGATATCACAGATGGGGTCCTTTTATAGCCCAAAATGAAGAGATGCGAACTATCATCAGCTTTCATTCTGCTTGACCCACACCATTCTTTTATTACATGGACAGACAAGGCTTTAAAGAACACTACATTTCCAGCACAGGAGCGCTGCTGATCACGGGGAGTTTGTTTTAGACAGTATCACCTTGGCAATCAGCCAACTGTCAGCAAGTTCCTGAGAGTTACCCCTGCCCTGACCAAAAAGGTGAGGTGCAGGAGAACATCAACCATGGTGCACCCAGATGCCATGGGAGCAGTGAGGTTTCCTTCATCAGTCCTGGAGGTCAAAGTCGTCAAACTGCCAGAGTTTTGAAGAAGCAGCCGAGTCCAAAGAGACCTAAGCCAGACAGTGATGATGGTCGCTATGGATGTACAGGCACTGTGCGCCACTCACAATACGCTGGCTACATTAAGCAATGCTTTGCAATGGGAATACCTTAGTAGCTTATGTTTGAGTGTGCCACAAATTCTATGAACTCCATGGGGAGAACCCCTGCACGCCTTTATATAAATTGAGACATGAAGGGAAACGCTATGAATGTTAAAATGTTGTCCAGATAATTATGTTATTGTGGTGAATAATAATGTACTGCTGCCCAAATAATATTTCAAATCCCTTCTTCCTCACCTCCGTTGCAGCATTGGTTCTGGTTGCGCCTCTCTTCTTCATTGGTAGTCAGGACATCACCATAGGAAGTGAGCAGCTAAGGCTAGGTCTACACTGCCCCGGGCAAAAAACGGCCAAAAGTTGACTATTTTTTTTTCCCAACACATGACCACAGTTTTTGTCACGTTTTGTGCAAAAAACGCGGTCGGTTCTCGTTTTTTTTGCTGTCGGTCCATACAACTGATTGTGTATGCGAAGACGACGAAAGACTCAAATACGCTGGCACCAGAAGACGAGCGGAGAAACAACGACCTGTGTAGACTACAGGTTGTTTTCTCTATTGAAGTCTATGGGCTGTCTGAATGATCGTATTTTCAGTGGTTTTAGAAGCCTTAGGCCATGTTCACACAGCTTAAATGCAATTACGCCGTGTGGACGGGGGGCCGGCACCTCGCCGGCCCATAGACAATCATTACTAGTGGCGCGTATACGCTGCTGGTAATTCACATGTCCCTTATCTCCCCCCGCGGCGTATTGTGCGAGCGGGGAGAGGAGACGTAATCCATAGTTCTCTATGAGAACTGTGGATTACCGTAATGACTGGGATGTTTTCAGCCCGTAATTCACGCACTACGCTTCGAATTACGGGCTGAAATATGTGCCTAAAACTGACAAAAATACTTACGTTTTTCATTGCAGCGGAGACATGGCCTAACAGTCATATGTAAAGCAGTGGCACATTTGCTGCTGCCGAGGTGGCCTTCCGAATGCAGCTTGCAGAAGACTGGGGGGAGACAATGCTGAACAGGAGGTGTTTAGTAAGGTGAGGAGGTGTTTATTTCATTTTTTTTTTTAAATCAACTTTAAAGGGGTTGTATCATTACACTAAATGGTCTTCAGAATAAATGGACAGTAAAACAAGCAACTTTGCAATTGGATGTCATTTGCAAAGCTGTCTTGTTTTCACAGTCTCCCTTATTTTCGTTTTGTGTAAACACTGTTCCCCAGTGTCGGTCAGATTCCACCTCCTTGCATTTCATTGGCTGACGGCTCTACTAATTTACATTCTGTTCGGCCCCCGATCGTATTCACAGGAGCGCGCATTCCTGCCCTCTCTCACTCAAAATAAGGGTCCGGCAACATTTCCCTCTGCACAGCCAGCAGCATCACAATAACACTGCAGCTGCTTCTACAATCAGAAAACAGCAGAAATGTGCTCGGTGCCTAATGCTGCAGCTTGTAAACATAGAAAGGAGACAGATCTGTCCTGCTCTGGATGAGTTCATAGAAGACTGGATTCAACAGTAACAAACCGCCAGCTGTGAGAAGAGAAGAGATCAGTGCTCTGAGCCCATAGAAGACTGTCTAGACTGAATGCAGGGCTGTGGTATGTAAACAAGCAGCTCTTACAAAATAAGACTGCATAGGGAGAGGAACGACACTGTGACATGTGGAGTGGAATGCAGACAGAGCAGGGATGTGTTATCCCCTCCCACTGATCTCAAACACACTGACTCGGGAGCGAGCATGAACAGTGAAGGGGGGGATGATGTCATCCCCCTTCAGTTAAGAAACAGCCAGCTGGGAGGAGAAGAAACGCCTCTGGATTTGAAGAGTTGAGAAACTGAAAGTACAATGAAACAGAAACTGATGAAGCGATAAATCCCCTTTAAGGAGAGAATACGCAGCCGTCTGCATAAGCATCGACAGGAAGGAACTTTTTTTCTTCTACCTAACGTTGTCATTAATAAGGCGGTGTTTAATCCGGGAATGAATCCATCGCCGTGCATATACGTGTGACTACCAACACACAGGTATCCTGACATATACCGCTGTGCAATCAATTTTTAGTCTATTTTATGCCAGTATATATTTTATTTGTGGGACATTATAGTGCCTATTACTAAACTACGCCATTCAACAAATAAATTGGGGGAAAAAAATGGACTACGTTTAGTTTACTGCTGTCCAAGCCTACCCCACAGTACACATCTAATTACTCCTTTGCTAGCATGCAGATATACAGCACAGGGTTAAGGAGGTAAATGTTCTTTAACTCTGGGGATAAAAGCGAACAAACTATATACAGTATATAAAGATAGTTCAGGAGGAATACATCGCTCACAAGACTAAAGATCCCGATGAAAGAACATCCTGTGAAATCCCAACCTTAGAGCACAGAACATAATAAACCTAATGTGTGCTCAGGGATTAACGGCGGCTTCATCAACCTCCTCTCTACATCTGAGTGCAGTGAAGTCAAAATTACACTGAAATTACAGGATTTACTAGACTAAGCTTTGTATGTGAAGAGTCTTCCATTGCACAGATTTATGATAAACGGTCTCGTTGCAATTGAATGACATGATTCATCCTAGGAGGGCGATCATTCCAATCTGGATTCAATGAGAAGGGTTTATGTGCAGCAGGTGGGCTCCTCTGGCACTATCAAGTCTAAGCACTGCTCAATGCTCTCTCTTTAGAGAAATTTTTCATTTGAATGGAAGTACTGATGTTCCTGCTGATACGAGCCGCACTTTGTGTTTGTAGTAATGTGCCGTTAAATGTTTTACTGTATTCGGTCTCGTTTCCTAGCTGCTATTGTACCACCAATCACAACGGTATCACTCAAAACAACCTATTTCCCAAATATGAGTGAGGAAAGGGTTCTCCTTTTTCGGGGAGGGGTCCCCGCTCAGGTCCAGAAGAGGGGTAAGTCTTTTTGGAGGGACAGTAAAGTCTTGGAGACTCCCATAATGTTTTCTGGGTATTGATGTTCCAGGTTACAGATTATTTGTATACCCAAAAATATGTATATTTTTTTTTAAAGAATTCTAGTAAAAGTTACATTTTAGAGGATTCGGTTTGTATTGGTATCACTCACTGATGTAGGGCCGCCATACAAGGGGTACAGGTGGTACTCCTGTACGGGCCCGGTGAAAAAAGAGGGCCTGCTGCAAGCAGGCCCCGTTATATCGCATTATAGACTGCGCTACATTTAATAGAAGCTTTTACACTTCCCCTGTGCTGTGACGAGAGCCGGGGCCTCCTCTCTCTGACAGCGGCCGGGATGACTAATTAAATCAGCGAGGCCCCGCGAGGGCGGGGCCTCACCAATTCAAATTGTCCCGCATCCAGTATACAGCGCGGCACGGACAGAGGGAGGAGGGCCCCAGCGCAGGGGAAGTAAGTGCAAAAGCTTCTATGTGAATATGAGCGCAGCTGTGACCGGGAGCGCAGGCCCCCTCTCCGCAGCGTCCCCCCTCCTCTCCCCAACCCTGTAGCCCTTCTCCCCCTAGCCGTGGGGGGGGGGCTCCCTCTTCCCCCAGCCATGTGTGTGGGAGCCCCCTTGTCCTCTCCAGCCTTTTTTGTGGGGGGCTCCCACCTCTCCCCACACACACACACGCAAGGCTGGGGGAAGGAAGGGCCCCCCCACACACATACACACAAGGCTATCGGCCGCCCTAGCTACCTGGCTACCGACCTCCCTGGCGGCCCGGCTACCGACCTCCGGCGCTCCCAGCTAGCTACTTCCCTGGCTGCCCGGCTACCTACTACCCAGCTACAAACCCACCTACCTATGGGGGGTACCTTTATCTGTCCACTACTCTATTACCTACCTACGGGGGGCCTACTACCTAAGTTAGAGGGTGGGAGGGGGCGATATACCTAATTACCAGGGCACAAAGGAGGTAATTATTACCATTTGGGGCACTATGGATGGGGAGTTTGTACACAGGGGGTGGACACAGGTAGGAAGAGGATTAAAAAAAAAAAAAAGTGAGGAGTCTCAGGTGTATGTGTTGTGAATCCTGCAGGGGCGAGTTGTGGCCGGGAGAAGTCATCATGGTGGGCTGGACCGGATGGAGAAGAAAAGGGAACGTGAATGACTCATCAGACAAGACATTAACTGTAAGTCACTTAATGTAACTGCATTGTATCTACCACTATATGGTCACTATGGCAGTAATATTGGTCTTATCGTAATGAATTATATTCAGTCGTCTCCTGCCTAGCACTAAACCAAGTCCCCAAGTACGCTATTCTTCCTTATATTGTGCACGGTCAGAAAGCACTTAAACGGATCAGCAGCCCAACAGCCACACTGCTGCTCAGTGGTCGGTCTACAGCACTGACTGGTATAGCTGACCAATATTTTTGACTATATCCGTGAGTCCCATACACTAAAGTCAGAGCATGTTCAATCACTGCTCTATTCAAACATTCCACAACTGCAGGCACAGTAAGGAAAATCAATAGAATTGGGCCCCCAGGTCAGTGATTGGCAAAAGTCGCTGCAGTGGACTCCCTGGTGATCAGACACCTATCCACAGGTTAGGTGGCAAATGTCTATTATGGGAAAACACATTTAACATCTAAAAATCTAAAAGAAGCAACTACAAAAAAAAAAGAATGTACTCCACTTACACCGAAAGCTCAGTTTATTTGCACAACCTGGCTTGTTTTACTTGTATGCAACACAGAATTTCCAACTATGAAACTTTTAACCCCATAAAGTATAGCAATACATTCCATTTAAGCTACAGTGTTTAATCCTCAAAAGTCACCCAAAAGGGTTACATTTTTACTTTAATGCTACATGTTGATTTTTTTTTTGAGGGGGAGGAGGGGAGAGGTTAGTAGTTTGTTTTTTGCAAGATGAATTGCAGTTGCAAAGTGATTTTTTTTTTTAGTACATATTTAATTAAGATCTTATTCATTTTAAGTTATTTTTCTTTTTAATAAGAACACACAAAAAACTCTGCTTTTACAGAATGTTTCTCTCTTGCCATTTATTGTGCAGTAAAAAAAAGCAGACTTTGTACAGGTCGATATTAAATATTTAGTTATTTTTTTTACATTTTAGTAATCTTGAATAATAAAAGAAAAAAAAATATTTTATGTCCCTGCGTTCCAAGATTCAGAGCTTTTTATTCAGTGCCATAGCCTTATAGAAAGTGTTGCTCAAACAACTCTATTCAGTTTCCAAGCAGTATGGCCGAGATTGTCACAATTCCAGATTACCCAGACACAAATCCCTTTGAAATCTAAATTCTTCATTTTTCTGGTCTAAAGAGCACCTGCAGTAGCCATATGCCTCCAAATTGCACACGAGTGTCACCACATAAACCCTAATCCCAACCCTACTCCTAAACTTGGGTTGAAGTAGGAAATGGTAAATTAAGACTTTTTCCAAATATATTGATTTTTTGAGGAGATTTTAGCTGCTTTAAGTGCACACCGGTTTCTCTAGGTTACTGAACTGGGGGGAGCAGAGTGTATAAGGGTGTGTTATATGGATGGGGGAAGCAGAGTGTATAAGGGTGTGTTATATGGGTGGTGGGTACATTAAAGAATGAGCAGCACCCGGTAGGGAAGAGTGATGCCAGTGGAAAGGGTTCTTTCATACCCAAACATATAATATTACAAATCCACTGCTCTCAATAATGCTTCTAAATGTATTGATCGTGAGAAAATGGTTTACATGTGTATATACAATACAGTGTTTGTCAGGAATTGGTACAGTTATGTTACATTCCATATAAGATAGAGTAAAGTGATATTTTCCTTGACGTTTCAGTCAGAAGTAGACCCTATTCATAAAGGATCACAATGGTTGGTAGGAAGAGAGATAATGATATAGAGTAGGGCAGGCATCCTCAAACTGATGCCCTCCAGCTGTTGAGAAACTACAACTCCCATCATGCATTTATATAATCTATAACCGTGGGCATGATGGAAGTTGTAGTTTCCCAACAGCTGGAGGGCCGCAGTTTGAGGATGCTTGGAGTAGGGTATGGAAAGTACCAATTGTAGCAGATACATGTACCAGTGTAGGATGAGGTAAGGAAAAAAAAAAAAAAAAAAAAAAAAAAAAAAAAAATTATATATATATATATATATATATATATATATATATGCAACCGGTATCTTATTTTGTATGGAATGTAACATACTGGACCAATTCCTGACAAACACTATTTTATATACAATTTTCTCACGATAAATACACCTTTTGAAGCATTGAGTGCAGTGGATTTGTAATATTATATGGGTGGGGGGAGCAGAGTGTAAGATGATGTGTTATATGGGTGGGGGAGAGTGTATAAAGGTGTGTTATATGGGTGGGGGGAACTTATCTGGCAGCTAAAGAGATTCAGTAATTGCCTAGATCCTACACATCAGAGCAGAGGCACAGGCAGCTCGGGCAGCTCAGAGGGAAAAAAAATGAGCACAGAGAGCACATGAAAGTCAATCACAGCACAGCGGTGTGTCCTGTCCTGAGGCTGAACAAAATGCATCCGGCCAATCACAGTAAAGGGGGTGTGACCCGACCCCAGGCTGCAGAATTAGCTTTGGACACACACAGATTAGCTAATATCTGCTATACTAAATGATTTAGGTAATACAAATCAACTGCAAATTTGCTTATTTTACCATCCCCAGCAATACAGATATGATGTTTGTAGTGAGAAAACCCCTTTAAAGTTAGGTTTGGAATTGGGGTAGCGGAGGTAGGGTTTAAAGTCAGAACTCCAACAACCACCCCAGATCAAGAGCTAGGGCTCACAAGCATATGGCTTTGCAACACTTGATTTTGCAGGATGTGCTTTAGTTCTTTTAGTGAGCGTATATTTTAACTAAATTTTGCAATATTTTTTTTTAAGTGGGGTGAGAGTAGGAAAGAAAGTAGAAAAGCTAAATTTACACCTTTTCCTTGAATGCAATGGATTGACAAAAAAAAATATTCTGCCTGTTTTTAGAACTTTTTTAAAATCAAATAAGCATCTTTAACTGTATTTTTTTTTTTTTTTTTTTTTTTAACATTATCATCTGTGTGTGGGCTGCATATTGGTCTACCATTTTATTGTAAATCGGCAGTAATAGTATCAACACTTATTAATTGTACCCAAAGTAGTAGTAACAGCACCAACAGTGGTATACACATACTGGCCTCTACTGTCTAACTCACAGTAGGTAAGAGTTGAGTCATTTTGTGACAATGCTAATCTTAATTACCTATACAAGGACAGAAGCAGCATACATATAACACATGTGCATAAACATAGCATCAGTATTTACACAGATAACCTGGGCCTCCACTATAGCTTTACAGGGAAAGCCATCCAACTTTCCTGGACTGATGAAACTGCAAATCTGCCAAAGTAGGCAGTCTTCATTCCCACTTTAATAAACCCCTGCAGAATTCGAGCGAGGAGCGTCTGCATGTTTACTCAGATAATTATATTGCACCCAGCGGATTCTCTATACAGCAGACACAGGCTCTGACACAGAAACAAAGTTAGTGCAACCCCGTAAAACGCTTTTTTTCTTCCCCCTCCCCTTCAAAGCCTTTCCCCTGTGTCCTGCCATCAGATAAGAAGTGCAAAAAAAGGAAGCTCGGCGAGAGCTTGCCAGACACTCGGCGTAGCTAATTAAACTCAGGAAACTAAGGACATCAAGTCAGGCGCAGCTCTCAAAGGCTTCACTTTTTTTAAATCACATTTTTTGAAAATGATTAAATACCCATTTTGGGGATCCCAAGCAACATTAGATCTTTTGCAAACCCCCTTAAAAAATCGGCTCGTAAACATAACTTTTATCTTTGCAGCTCAAAAAAGTCTGCAGAAAACCAAAGACTTTTTCCCAATTTTTTTTTTTTTTTTAACCACTTCGGCCCGCTTACAAATATAAACATTTACCGGGCAAGTGACTCTCCCCCGGATTTTTAAAAGAAAGGCTTGCAGGGTCTGCAGCTGCAGGAGAGTAGAGTGGGCTGTCAGAGACTACTTATTACAGTCCTGGTCTTGTAGATCACTGGTTGCAAGGTGCTCAATGAGTGCCCTGTATCCCGCCTATAGCCTTTAAGCTTCCAGTTTCTGCTTCTGGTGATCATGTGATCACTGGGCTCGGGAAACTGCAGGAGTTTGCGAACGCCGATCACCTACAACATGATAGGACATATCCATTTCAACTTCTCATTATTTGGGTGGTTGCAGCAAAATTTTTTTCACAAAAATCCACTTGCAAATGTAGATCAAAAAGGGGATGAAAACAAGGGGAAACTGTTTTCACACAATGACCCATATAAAATAAAAAAAAATATGGGGTGTACAAAGAAAAAAAAAAAGCAACTTCCCAAATAAACTATGCGCATAGCATTATTTAAGTCCCCCTTTTAAAAAAAACGCTTGGAACTACATACTTTCAGCTCCCCTTTCCCCCCCGGTTGGGACAATCTATTAACCCCTTAAAGGACCCACCAGTTCAACCTCCTGCACAGCCCATTTTTTTGAAATCCTGGCATGTGCACTTTTGTGAGAATAACTTTTTGACATTTTTTACCTATCCATGTAAATTCCAATTGTTTCCGGACACATTGTGCTTTAAGTTAGTAAAAAAATTTTATCCATACAACCTTTTGTTTTTTTGTCAAAAATCAAAATTTCATGAAAATTTAGAAAAACCGTGATTTTAAATTTCCAAAATTTCTGCATCAAGACAAAAATTATTCCCCACAAAATATTTATAACTAGCATCTCCATAGTCCACTATAGGTTGGCATCATTTTTAAATGTCCTTTTTTTTTTAATGACATTAGGGGGCTTAGAAATTTTATAGAAATTTTTCTCACATTTCATTTTTTGGGGAAAATTTCCAGTCCTGACGGGGCTTTGGGGGGCCTGTATGTTAGATACCCCCATAAAGATGTCTCAAGAAACTAAAACCCCTTTTAAAGTATTTACAACAGTGTTTGGGAAAAGGTTTGATAACCCTTTATTGTTTCACAGAAATTTAAAAAGCAAAGTGGAAGTGAAATTTCAAAATTTCAATTTTTTTGCAGTTTTAAATTTTTATCCATTTACCGGGATACGGTAAATTGACAGGTAAATGCAAGAAATATTTCCCCCGGGTTTCTGCCGTTTTTAGAAATATCCCATATGTGGCCCTATGCATTTTTTGGGCTCAACCACAAGCCCCAAATAGGGGGAGCACCTACTGGACTCTGGGTCTCATTTAAATGCAATTTTATTTGGGCGCCATTTCAGGTTTGAGGAGGCCCTAATTTTGATAAAACTTAAAAACACCCAAAAAAAACCCCCCATATTGGAAACTACACCCCTTAAGGTATATAACAGGTGTGTAGTGAGTAATCGACCTACAGGTGAATCACAAATTTTTTTTTTTTTAGCATTTAAAAAAAAAAAAAGGGTGTGAAAAATTTTAATTTTTTTTTTTTCCAATAATCTGCAATTTTAGCTTAAAATGTTTCATATTTACAAGGAATCCTGGAAAAAAAAACCCCAAAACTTTTTTAAGCAATTTTCTTCAAAATTCCAAAACCCTACATGTGGTGTAAACTGCTGTTTTTGGGCGCATGGGAGGGCATATAAGAGAGGGAGCGTTATTTGGCTTTTTGGGAAATAGATTTTTGGGGGGGCCATGTCCATTTGCAAAGCCCCCAAAGTACAGAACAGGTGAAACCTTCCAAAGTCGCCCCAATTTTTGATTCAGCCCCCTCATGGGTCTCATCTAGGGGGGTACTGTGCATTTTGGGGGACACAGGGGTTTTTCCAAAATTTTTTTTTAGCATTGGGGGCCCTGAAAAAGGGGGAGGGGGGGGGGGGGGGGGAGGAAACCATTCCCCCTTTTTTTTTTTTTTTGGGGTTCAATTTTTACAGCGTTTTCCCCTGCATGTAAAAGATGTGATAACTTTAAAATAGGGGGTCGGTAAAAATTGCAATGGTAAAAAATTTTATATAGTTTATGTTTATTACTTTTACACAATAAAATAGTCTATAAAAAATTGCGTTTTTTTATGTTTTCCTATTCTGACAGCCATAACTTTTATATTTGCTGTCTGCAAGCTTGTAGGGGCCTTGTTTTTTTGCGGGGTGAAAAGATGCTTTTGGTACCATTAAGGGGCTACAACACTTTGTTCCTTTTTATTAAGGTTTTTTGAGGCTTTTGAACAAAAACAGCAATCCTGGTAGTGTTTTTTTTTTTTTATTTTTTATAGCGTCACTCTGCTTTTTTATGACATGCTAGCTTTTCTCACAGAACTCGTTACAGCAATACCCAAATTTGTATATTTTTTTACTGCTTTTATACAATAAAAAAACTTTTTTTCAAAAAAAAAACACATTTTTTTTCATTGCCATAGTCTGAAGCCATAACTTTATTTTTTTTTGTTATGGAGCTGTGTAGGGCTTGTTTTTATCAGGATAGTTGAACGTTTTTATTGATCATTTTTTTTGGGGCAAACTTTTTGATCATTTTAAACCGTTTTTTTTTTGGTGGCAAGTGAAGAAAATACTCAATCCTAGTATATTTTTTTTTTTATTTTTTTAAAAAGCGCTCACGTGCATATCCGTAATAATTAGCTTTATCTGTGGGCGATACGAATTTCGGCGATCCCAATTTTTATGTTTTTTTTTATGTTAAGCACTTTAAAAAAAAAAAAAAAAAAATGTTTTTAGTGTGTAAAAAATATTTATGCATCGCTGTCTTCTGAGGGGCCAAAAATTTTTTTATTTTTCCCCCGTATACAAGCTTGTAAGGACTTTTTTTTTTTTTCGGGGTGAACTAACGTTTTAATTGTACAAATTTGGCTTATAGGGTTTTTGATCACTTTTCCATTTTATGTGCTGCGGGTGAACAAAAAACAAACTGTGATTTTTTTTTTTTTTTTTTTTTACGCCTTTCCCCTATTTAAATTAACATGAAGATTTAAGGCAGGGCGTTACGCCCCCCGGCGTCCCCAAAAGGGGACTTTCAATTTTTGATCTTTTTGGGGCTTGGGCGTTTTAAGGGAAAAGGGCTTACGTTTTATTTTAAATTTTTCGTTTTACGAAAATTTTTTTTAATTTTTTTTTTTACCCCCATAATTTGAATAAGTCAATTCCCCCCATTCAATGTAACAAAACCCCATTTTTTATCCCCCTTCCTATGACAACGGTCAGCCATGCCTGGCTTCTGCCAAAAAACGCACCCAAAAAAATTTTTTTTAAAAGTTTTTAGCAAAAATTTTAAACCCAAGAAAAAAAAAAAAAAATTTAAAAACAAAACCCCCAGGGTTGACTAAAAATTCTCAAAAAATTTTTTTTCATGTATAAAGATACATAAATGCTTTTTTTGGGGGTTTCCCAAGTATAAAAATCTATTAAAACACGGGACAGTCACAGTGTACGATTTCTTTAAAAAAATTAAAGAACTAAAAAAAAAAATTTTATATTAGAATACCAATGTAAATATAATGAACAGCGCACTACTACAGATAATGGAATGATCCAAATTTGCAATGTCAATCACACATTCTTTAACATCTAGAACTACTAAACAAAAAAACACTAAATTCCAAAAACCTCTTTGTCAAAACCCCCAAAAAAACAAAGAGTTTAAAAAATTTTGCGTTTTAGTCGGGCATTAATTTTTAAAGTCCCCACCCACAACCCTTTAAAAAGGCATTTTTCTACTACAAAATTTTTAAGATACATTTTTTCTAAAGTATAAAACGCAAGTGAAAAGAAAAATTTTTGGGAAAAAATTGCACAGTGTGCCACAAAAACAACAATGGGCACATCCCGGGAAATTTAGGGGGAAAAACAGTTTTAAAGCATTTAAAAAAACCCCCGAAAACGTTTTTTAAAAATTCAATCCCATTTTCCCCACCAGAAAAAATCAAAACAAAAGAATAAACTGCAATTATTTGTGTTTGGAAAAAAGGACTTTCTCAAAATAAAAATCAAACCCCCATTGTTGGGGGTGGTTGCCCTACAAAGTGAAATAAATTTTCCAAGTTGGGAAACATTTTTTTCCCCAAAAAAAAAATTTTAAAAAAAAAAAAATTTTAAATTAAATTTTATATATTATATAAATTTTAAAATTTTGATAATAATTTAAAAAAAAAATTGCAAATATACAAGGGATATTACTTCTAAATTTCATATAAAAAAAAACCAAAATTTAATATATTTATAAACAAAAAACACACTTTCTTATTTTATGAAATTTTGGCGAAATAAACAAAAATTTTTTTCTTGTTTTTTTTAAAAAAAGGGGTACTTTTTATAGAAAAAAGTTAAATCCCCTTAAACCAAAATCTAAACCCAAAAAAAAAAATAAAAAAAAATATAAAAAATAATATATACTAAAAATAAGGGGTAACAATAATATAAAATAAATAAATAAAAAAATTAAAAAATTAAATTATGGAAAAATTCCCATTTTACAAAGAGTGGAAGTTTTGTAATTTAAAAACCAAAAAGCCCAACCACACAAAACTGTAAAGGGGCCAAATCTAAAAAAAAAAAAAAAAAAAAAAGGAATCTAAAAATCACAAAAAAATAATAATTTTTTGGGGCAATGAAATACTTTTTGATAAAATAGAAAAACAAAAACTTTTTGGGTTACAGAAACCTTTGCTTGCAGTTTTACAAAAATAAATTATTTTCCCCCTGTAGTTTTTTTGACCAAAGGTTTTGGCACACACTGCGGGCAGGGTTTTTAAAGGGGCCCTTTTCCTCCATACAACCCCCCAAATTTTTCCAAGGGGTTTGGGGGGCGGGCCCCTGGGCTCCCCTTGGGTTTTCCCGGCCCCTTTTTCCAAAGATTTTCGATTTGGGAGCCCGACTGGGCCACTCCAAGCCCTTAAAATCCCTTCTTACACAGCCAATTTGCCCTGGCTGTTGTTTCCGGGAAAATTGTAAACTGGAAAAACCCAGCCCCCCCCCCAAATCTTTAATGTGCTTATTGGGTAAGGGGGTTTTTTGGCAACCAAAAATTTTTATTTGAAATTTTCCCCTGGGGGAAAGGGGGTTTGGGGGCAAGAGCCCCCTTTATTGGGGGCGATCATTTTGGGGTAGGGACATTTTTACAAATACCAAAACACCCTATTTTTTTGGGAAAAAGGGATAGTGTTTTTTATTGTCATTATCAATAAAAGTTATATTTTAGACTTTACCTCTTTTTTTACTTTTTGGGCACGAGCTGTTTATTTAGCTGGTAGTGAGATTTAGGGCTTGTTCACACGGAGTATACACTCCGTGTTACAAGCGCTTTTCGGATCAGTCTTGGGGTAAGCACTGTTGGTCCCCAAGACGGATCTAACAATTAGCAGTGAGATATCACTGCCGCTATTAGGAAGACGCTGCGCCGTTCACATGAAGATCCCCGCTGCTTTGTTTCAAAAGCGCAGCCAGCTCCGTCTTGAAAAGAATTGCATGCCCAATTATTTGCAAGACGGGAAAGCGGCGGGGCTTTTCGGGGCCATGGTGGAGATTATGTAAATTGATTGTGGAAGGTTTCTTTAATACAGGTAGGCGTTTAAAACAAGGTGCAATTAAGCAGTTAATGGAAATGATGCTTCTCAAAAAGAACCAGCCCCCACATAGTTTAGCCCCCTTCTTGAGGGCTGCCAATATGACAGCCTTTTTCCCCGCTCGCCATACTTCACGAGCGGGGAGAGGAGACGTAATCCATAGTTCTTTATGAGAACTGTAGATTACCGTAATGACTGGGACGTATTTCAGCCCGTAATTCGCGCAGTACGGCGCAAATTACGGGCTGAGATCCGTCCCAAATTAAGCCGTGTGAACACTGCCTAAGGGACACAGCACTGGGAACAGCAGGTCTGTCACTAGCTTGTGCTGTCCTCAACAAGGGGGGCATAATTTATGCGACAGGTTCTCTTCAAAAGAAAAGCTAACAGGTCTGTGAGAGCCAGAATTCTTGCTGGTTGGTAGGTGATCAAATACTTATTTCATGCAATAAAATGCAAAATTATTTAAAAATCATACAATGTGATTGTCTGGATATTTTTTAAGATTCTCTCACAGTTGAAGTGTACCCACAATAAAAATGACAGACCTCTCCATTCTTTGGAGTTGGGAAAACTTGCTAAATTACCATAGTATCAAATACTTTTTTCCCCAGTTTGGTGTTCGTGGGTGTGGTTAGTGGTGTAGGTAGGGTGGGGTGTGTTGTGTATTTTTAAATTTTATTTTACACACACCTGCACACATACATATACACACACATACATACACACTCACAGAACTAGGACTGGAAAACAAACCACCAAGATACTCCTAGAGGTAACCTAAATGCAAGACAAATCAGTGACAAAAAGGACCTAAAATCTAAAATATAACTTATTAGTTCTCATATAAAAGCATCTCAATTCATAATACAAACGCCCTTACAAACTAACCTGCCTAAACAGAGTACCCGCCACCTAAAAGGGCGACCCCATACTGGAACTTGTCCCTGGATACCCTATCTAGTCTATGAAGTTGAAAATGTGTTACAGGCAGCCTCAGACCCAGAACTCTCATCCTGTAGATCTTCATCATGTCAGACTTGAAAAAGGTCTTCAGTCATGAGTATAAAGGGAGCTCTAAAGCAAGATTGAACGTTTAGTTATTTTCCCGTCTTTGCCTGGTAATTTTTGGCCATTATGCCTCTTTTTTTTTTGCCTGACATTCCATATTCATACCTTGTACGAATTCTACTAATGCAGCCTAAAGCATTGAAGGAGTTAATAGCAGGGCTGTGGAGTTGGTGCCTATTTTGCAGGAGTCGGAGTCTTCATAAAATGGACCGACTCCGACAATATATAAGTTAGTCCAGTTAGTTCGATGCAGTGCAAAGAGCAAGATGAATTGGGTCCGGCCAGTGCTACTGCTCCCATATCTTCAGCCTCATCACATGAGGAGTGTAATTGATGACATGGAGCAGGCAAAGCGCTGCCCCAGGAGAAAAGATTCTGCTCCCAGGGCAAACAATTTCGCAAAATTTTTCACTTGCTTTTCAAAGAGTAGAAGAGTTTCAACCATTCATCAAAACTGACTGGGGGCTGAGGCAATTCCTTTATAACATTGTTAGAGATGTGTTTCCCCTGTGGTCACCCTTGGTCCCCAACCCAAGTTAGTGTAGAGAGGGCCGTTCTCTAGCCTGGAAATAATGAGATCAGATGTGAGGTCTTGTATGCAGGATCTGATGGAGGCAATACTATTTCTGAAACAAATTCAGAGACTCCAAAAATTGTTCCTGCAGTGTTTTTGCATATTTACAATTTTTTTGGTTTTCCTAAAGTCATATCCAATAAATATATTTTACACTGACAAGCAAAAGGTAACAATGTTTTGAACTTGTGACTTTCAGACTCCATATCTCACCGTCCACTACAGCTTTGTACAAGAGGCTACTGTAATTTTATATAGAGTCATCTTGCATATCTTATACATAAATTTGACTTGCAAGTATTTAGCATCTGCTTAGTTCTGCAGATTCTTTCCTGTAACTGCATTATTACGGTTTTGCTCCTAAAAATCAAAATGTTAATTTGTATTATTTTGTTAGTATTTGGGAAATCCAACTTTGGTTTTCAATACTGCCTGAATCCTTCTGGGCTCTGGATCAGATTCAAGCACATCTTGACCAAAATCTGATCTCCGGTCTCTTCTACACATTCCCAATGTTGGTGCAGACTGGACTTGGATACAAATACAGCTTTTTTCTTCAACTCTACCCACAAGTGTTCAAAAGATCAAAACATTAACATTTTGCTTGTCAGTGTCTGTTCTACCTAAATATCTTGATTATTGTATCATAAAGGTGATAAACAGCCTTGTTAGCATTTTACTACAGTAAAGTTATCACTTAAACATGCGCCATGTATGAGGGAGTCAGAAGTCGGAGTCAGAGGTTTGGGAAATTGAGGAGTCGGAGCTTCGGCTTGCCGACTCCACAGCCCTGGTTAATAGGCAGATGCTTCTTTTCATCTACTGATAATTGGAAACTGTTTCTTCCATTTTGAGAGAGATACATTGGCTGCCATATTATTGTTTGTTGTTACAGTTGTGATGAGTTTGCAATTTTTTTGTTAATTTTTCACCACTGTGGTCTCTATGCTCACATGACCAATTTCAAATGAGGGATTTTAACATCAATTCCACATTTAAAATCCTCATTCTATACGACAGTCATTCACTTGAATGGACAGTAACACAGCAAACTGAACATGTTCTTTTGAGTAGATCCTCATCGGATCTACTCATCAGGGAGCATGGATGTGGGTTAGCCCCTTTGCAACAGTGTAAACATACCCTAATGGAAACAGTGCAGTGTTGTATTAGGGCATGTACACACGGCGGTTTTGGCCGCGGCAAAACCTCGAACGCGGGTTTGCAGCGCGGGGGCTGGGCGCGGTCTCGGCGCAGGTGGGTCGTGGTTTGGGGCGTGGCTTGCGCCGAGGGTTTACCCCCAAGAATTGACAGGAGAGTTCTCCACACGCGTGGGTTTGGCCGCGCCAAACCCGCGGCGTGTGAATATTAACGCAGTTTCCAATAGGAAACCATGTTAATAAACTAGGCGCGGGTTTGGCCGCGGAAACCGCGTCGGAACCCGCGGCCAAAAGCGCGCCCCAATCCGCCGTGTGAACGGGGCCTTAAAGCTTTTGCTTGTAACAGCCTACCTCTTCCTCTATCCCTGATTAACCTATTTGCGCGCACACACACACACGCATACACAACACACCACAGCATTACAACACACACACAGCAATACACACACACGACACAGGGGCATGACACCACACACCACACGCATACACACACATCCACAACAAACCGCATACACTCACACAGCGCATACACACTGCACGACACACACACCTCATCACACACCACAACACACACCCCCATACACACACACAAAACACACACCGCAAAACCCACAACAACGCGCATCACACACACGCGCAAAACACAACACACCATAACACACACACGCACCACACAACACACACGCAACACACACACACACCACACACAGGGCAAACACACACACGCAAACACACACACACGCAAACACACACACACGCAAACACACACACACGCAAACACACACACACGCAAACACACACACACGCAAACACACACACACGCAAACACACACACACGCAAACACACACACACGCAAAAACAACACAACCAAAACAACTCAAAGCAACACACACCCAAACACACACACCCAAAAACACACACACCAAACACACACACACCAAAACAACACACCAAACCAACCAACGAAAAACACACACACACCAAACACACACACACGCAAACACACACACACGCAAACACACACACACGCAAACACACACACACCAACCCAAACACACAACACCAAAACACCCACACGCAAACACTCTGTCTCCTCAGGATGCAGATGGTTCTATAGCAGTGATTAGGATATTCAAGTCTGCTTAGAGCTCAGTCTGTCCTTGGGGTGCTGTCACTCCCTGCTCTCAGCTAATCAGATAATAGACTTCCATCTGGTTTGCAGGCAACCATAGAAACCTGTGTACACTCAGAGCTTATAAAATGTGTCTTATCTCATGACTGAAGTAAAATCTATTGACAAATGTATTAGAAAAAGTCTTCATTTAACTGTCCCTTTATGTTGAAAGCGAATATTTATAGTGAGAAAACCACTTTAAAAAGGACAGATTTGGCTCAGGAGATCAGAAAGAAAATTGTAGACAAAACATGGTAAAGGCCATAAGACCACCTCCAAACAGCATGAAGTTTTTGTTACTACAGTTGCACATATTACTCAGAAGTTTTTAAGGCCTAAGGGACTGTAGCCAACCTTATTGGACGTGGCGACAGGAAGAAAACCGATGACAAATTGGAGACGAATAATATGAATAGTAACCGGAACAACTTCCAAAGAGATCAGAGGTGAACTCCAAGGTCAAAGTATAGTGTCAGATCCTGCCATCTGTCAATGGTTTTGCCAAGGTGACTTAATGGAAGATGTCGGTAAGTAAAGCACTGGTCACATCAGGTCTATTCTCACAGATGCAAAAATGAAGCATACCGACAAAAGAACATTGTACCTAATATAAAACATGGAAAAGACTTAATTATGTTTTGGGGATGCTTTTCTGCATCTGACATAGGGTATAACAAAATCTCAAGACTATCAACGCATTCTGGAGCAAAATGTGCTGCCAAGTGTCAGAAACCTTGGTCTCAGTCCCAGATCATGGGTCCTCCACAGAAAAATGTGATAACATTCAAGAGTGGCCAAGAGCAAAGGATTGGGCTATTGTGAAGGGGCTTCTATGAGCCCTGATCTAAATCCCATAGAACATTTGTGGAAGGAGCGGAAATGTGCAATCTGGAGAAGGCACCTTCACACCTGAGACAGCTAGAGCAGTTTGCTTATGAGAAGTGGATCAAAATACCTGTGGACAGGTGTAGAAGTCTCATTGTGAGATACAGAAATAGTTTTTCTTGCAGCGATTGCCTCAAAAAGTTGTGCAACAAAATATTAAGTTAAGGAAAGCACCATTTTTGTCCAGGGCAGTTTCATTATCTTTTGGTTGAACCGTCTGATTTTCAATAGTTGATTTGCGGTAAATATAAATTAATTTTTTCAGTCTCATGTTATTTAAGTGACCATTGTGGTTTTTTTTTTTTTTTTTTTTTTTAACAAAAAGGGTACCAACACTTGTGTGTTGAAATAAATATACAAATTATATACATACACACACACATATATATATATAATATATATATATATAATATATATATAATATATATACAATATATTATTTATAAATAATATTTTTAAATAAAAATATATATATATATATACACATATAAATATATATAATATATAACACACACTTTTCCCAATACCCTAAAACCTCTCGCCTGCCGCTTCCACCTGAAAAATATCTCTCGCATCCGTTCGTTCCTCAACTTCGACACCACAAAAATGCTGGTCCCCGCCCTTGTCATCTCCCGCTAGACTACTGCAACATCCTTCTCTGTGGCCTCCCATCTAGCACTCTTGCTCCCCTTCAAACCATTCTCAACTCTGCTGCCTGTCTTATCCAACTCTCTCCTCGCTACTCCCCTGCCTCTCCCCTCTGCCAATCCCTTCACTGGCTACCAATAGCTCAGCGAATTCATTTCAAGTTGCTAAACATGACCTACAAGGCTCTCCATAACCTCTCCCCTCCATACATATCTGCCCAAATCTCCAAATATCTCCCCTCACGCAATCTCCGCTCCTCACAGGACCTGCTTCTCTGTTCTCCTCTTATCAGCTCCCTCACAAACCGTCTCCAAGACTTCTCCCGTGCTTCCCCCACACTCTGGAACTCGCTGCCCCAACACCTCAGACTCTCCCCAACTTTCACCAGCTTCAAAAGCAACCTGAAAACCCACCTCTTCAGGATAGCCTATAACCTACAATAACCCTGCTGCCACTGTACTACCCCACAAACATGTCTGCCCCTCTCCTCCTGTCTCTTCCCTCCTCCTTGTAGTTTGAAACCCTTCGCGGGCAGGGTCCTCTCCCCCTCTGTACCAGTTATACTCATTCATTGTCATTATTGTACTCACTTGACAAAATCATGTATGTAAACCCCCCTCAAATGTACAGCGCCATGGAATCAATGGCGCTTTAAAATAAATGATGATAATAATAATACACACATATATATATATGACTCTTCTGGCTGAAACCTGCAGACTTGAGCATTAGATACGCGAAAACTGCAGCATCTTGCACGGTGGGGGACACGGCGCTGGGAGCGGCGGGTCTGGCACTACCTTGTTCTGTCCACAGCCAGGGGGGGCAAAAGCTGTGACAGGTTCCCTTTAAGAAACCATCTCTCGACCCCTTCTCACTGTCCAACTATCGCCCCATCTCACTGCTTACTTTTGCATCCAAACTCCTGGAACAGCACGTCTACCTTCAACTGTCCTCCCACCTGTCTTCCAACTCTCTCCTTGACCCACTCCAATCTGGTTTCCGACCCAGCCACTCCACTGAAACTGCCCTAACCAAGGTCACCAATGACCTAGCCACTGCTAAAGCCTCATGCCACTACTCTGTCCTTCTCCTCCTAGACCTGTCCTCTGCCTTTGACACTGTCGACCATTCCCTCCTGCTACAAATCCTCTCCTCCCTCGGCATCACAGACTTGGCTCTTTCCTGGATCTCCTCGTACCGCTCTGAACGGACATTCAGTGTCTCTCACTCTTGCACCACCTCCCCTCCTCTCGCCCGCTCTCTGTTGGTGTCCCCCAGGGTCTGTCCTGGGCCCACTCCTCTTCTCTATCTACACTCTTGGTCTGGGTCAGCTCATAGCATCACACGGCTTTCAATACCCCCTGTATGCGGACGACACACAGCTTTATATCTCTGGCCCAGATATCAATTCTCTACTGTCCCGAATCCCAGACTGCCTATCGTCCATTTCCTCCTTCTCCTCTCGTCTCTTAAAACTAAATGTGGATAAAACCGAACTCATCATCTTCCCACCGTCCCACTCCACCCCTCCAACTGATCTCTCTATCACTGTTAATGGCTACACCCTCTCACCAGCTCCACAAGTCCGCTGCCTTGGGATAACCTTTGACGACTCTCTATCCTTCAAACCGCACATCCAAGCCCTCACCTCTGCCTGCCGCCTCCACCCGAAAAATATGGCGTACGGGAGGCTTTTCGCTACAGTGAACGGGGCTGCGCCTGATGTTGGGCTGAAAATACGTCGGACTTCTAGCGCAGCCCCGTTCACAGTAGTGAAAAGCCTCCCGTATGCCATTAACAGGCGCATTACCACGGGCAAGCGGCACTTTTTAATGCTTCTGAATTTGGGGGGGGGGGGGGGCGTGCGGGAGGCGGGGCGCACTAGAACTGTACAAAGCTATTGATTTATAGCTTTGCTACGGCATTTCTAGGCGCATTATTGCTTTGGAAGTGGTTTACCTGAGCCAGAAATGTCATACTAGCACTAGAATGTGCCTGATTTCTGACCCGCTGCAGAGCAGGTTTATAAGTCAGGCGCATTCTATGCTATTATAATGCGCAACAAATTTGGCGTTTAAATGACAAATTTCATACATGCCGCCCTTGATGTTGAGATGTGTCTAGTATGTGATCTTCATGTAGCATTTATGTGGGCTCTAGTAGTTAGTGATTTCTGAGGCTTGTAGCTAATGAACTTGTCCTCTGCAGCAGACGTAACTCTTGATCTTTCTTACCTCATGAGAGCCAGATTTGTTGTAGCGTTACAGATCGTTCCGGTCATTTTCCGGATTGACTGACCTAGGTCTTAAAGTAATGTTGAACTGTCATTTAAACGCCAAATTTCTTGCGCATTATAATAGCATAGAATGCGCCTGACTTATAAACCTGCTCTGCAGCGGGTCATAAATCAGATGCATTCTATTGCTAGTATGACATTTCTGGCTCAGGTAAACCACTTTCAAAGTGCTCTACCTGTCCCAGCAATAATGCGCCTAGAAATGCCGTAGCAAAGCTATAAATCAATAGCTTTGTACAGTTGTAGTGCGCCCCGCCTCCCGTACGCCCCCCCAAATTCAGAAGCATTACAAAGTGCCGCTTGCCCGTGGTAATGCGCCTGTTAATGGCGTTCGGGAGGCTTTTCGCTACCGTGAACGGGGCTGCGCCTGATGCTGGGCTTAAAATACGTCAGACTTCTGGCGCGGCCCCGTTCATACACGCCGACCCAATTGTTTAGAAGAGACGGTTGGAATCAGACCTTTATAATTGAATGACCGTAAAGAAGCCACTTCTGAATTGCAGAAAATTGCTTGGGCCAACAAACAAGTAATGGACAATACACCAGTGGAAATCTGTAGTTGGTGACCATTTTAGATTTCTGGTTCCAACAGCCATGTCTTTGCAAAACGCAGGAAAGGTGAACGGACGTTTTCTAGACGTGTGGTTCCCACCGTGAAGGAGGAGATAGGATTATGTGGAAGTGTTCTGCTAGTGACACTGTTGGTGACCGATTCAAGGCATATTTGACTGGCATGGCCACCACATCATTCTGCAGCAACATTGCATACCATCTGGTTTGCACTTAGACTGGCCATCATTTGTTTATCAACAGGACAAATGACCCCCACCCTCCTCAAATACACCACCTGGCTGTGTTAGGGCTATCTGACCAA
The DNA here is from genome assembly GCA_025379985.1 of Phyllomedusa bahiana. Taxonomy (NCBI): domain Eukaryota; kingdom Metazoa; phylum Chordata; class Amphibia; order Anura; family Hylidae; genus Phyllomedusa; species Phyllomedusa bahiana. The sequence continues at coordinate 38,087 of JAODAL010008296.1, read as the reverse complement.
AGACAGTGAGGAAGTACTGAGCCAGATGAAATGGCCGCCACAATCTCCTGACCTTAACCCAAATGTTTCAGATGAGTTAGACAATTGAGTGAAAAAAAAAAAAGCAGCCATCAAATGCTCAGCACCTCCAGGAACTGCTTCCAGACTGTTGGAAAACCATTCCGGGTGACTACCTCATGAAGAAGTCGTTGATTGAGAGACTGCCAAGAGTGCAAAGCTGTCATCAAAGCAAAAGGGAACTACTTTAAAGGTCTTTTCCTACTACAAAGATTAGCTTTCATCATGTAGGGACAGGTAATTGAAGACTTTTTCTAAACACACTGGTCTATTGATTTTACCCAAGTCATGAGATCAGAGATTTTATCTGCTCTGAGTGCACACAGGTTTCTATGGTTACCTGTCCACATCTCAGTTCCTGATTAGACAGAGCAGGGAGTGATGTCAACATGGGCAGAGCTCACTGTTAGGGGCCGTTCACACGGCTTATTTTGGGACCGATTCCAGCCGTACTGCGCGCCGTACTTGCGTTGCAGTACGGCTGGAATCTGTCCCAGTCATTACGGTAATCCACAGTTCTCATAGAGAACTGTGGATTCCGTCGCTCCTCCCCGCTCGGCGAATATGCCGCGGGGGGGAGAAAGTGACATGCACATTATTTACGCCGTGTACGCGCCGTGAATAATGAGTGTCTATGGGGCTGCACGCCCCACCCCCGCTGCACGGCTGCCGGCGTAATTGCGGGGCGAAATCCGTCCCACAATTACGTCGGCTTTAAGCCGTGTGAACCAGGCCTTAGAGCCGACTCATTATTTCTAACAAGATTAGCTTTTGTTTACAGATAAGTAATTGTTTTTACTCCTCTGAGAACTTGTAGCTTTGTGTACTGAAGATTAAATCTGCTGCACTTGGGTCTTTGCAATGTCTCAGCTACAGAGAAGTTAAATATGCTAATCACGGCTATAGAACCACCCCCAGCCTGACGAGGCAGAGTGAATGTAAAACTGCTTGTGACTCAGTGAAACCGCATGGTGAGAAACACCTTTAAAGAATCTAAGATGAAAGTTTTCCATACGAGTTCCTTTATAGTTTCAGGTCTTCAAATTTAAACTATAATGTAGAAAATAAAGACCAGAAAAATCCTGGCGTGAAAAGGTGCGCCCAAACATTTCAGAGGCAGATGTTCGAATAAACAATGGAACGTACTGTTGTAGGAAGAGAGACAATGCATACATGATTGTTGGAGGGCCACAAGCCCCATATACTGTATCTTTAAAGGGGTTATCTCACTACATTATTTCATCTCACCTCAGTCCTGTTTTCTTGGTTTCATTTTGAATTCAGGGGTGTGTTTACTATCTTTCACTAGGCTGCCGTAGAAGCCAGGTATGTAGCTATATCAACCAGTGCTGGCAGCCTATCATGAGAGATTGAACAGGTCTGTAGCTATAGCGACCTTAGGAGCTCATGCAGCCCATACAAGAGGGGATCTCTCAGAATAGGTAGGACCCTGTTAATGGACATATATTGCAAAGTGACTTGTTTTTGCAAGATCTTTAACATAAAAAGCAATCCTTGTAGCGAGACAACCCCTTTTATTGCTTACATACACACAGAAGCTCATCTTTCAAGAAACTGGATCTGAGCTAGTACCGGTACTGTCAGTGGAGGTGTTATTGGCTGGACCCCAGCTGACTTGTCCTTAACCTTTTTTGTGGTCATCAAAACCAAGATGTAACATAATTTCTACACTGCATCATCACATATGCATGACAGTATCTGGTAAATGTGCCCACCTGCATGACGAAATATTTTTGGTACCTTGATAACATTCCAAACCATAAAAATACCTTAGCAAGAGATCTTACAATGGGGTTTTCCATAATCCCTTTCAAGAAAATGATATCGATTTCTTCTGCCCCTGTTGAAGAGGGTAGGTCTGTTAGCTTCTCCAGGACTTGCTGCATTGCTGTAAGGAGGGGAAAAAGGAAAAGGATCACTTTAAATTGCATTTTATTTTGTACAACAGCACACTGATTAAAGGGGTTGTCTCAACTCAAAGTTTCATAGGATGCATGAATGAAATAATGCTGCTTTGCTCTGTCACTTCCTGGTCAAGCTGTCTGTAATTAGCATATGAGCTCCCTGTATTCAGCCTTCTCTGTTTATTAGTCTAGATTGAATAAATTACCTCCTCTGAAGTCCCCAGAGGCTTCTGAGCTAATGTAAACAGTAGAGTAATTACTGTCTTTTGTCTGAAAGATCAGATAACACACAAGCTCTCACACTGCCAGCCAGGATCTGTGTGATGACTTCACTCCCTGCTATCAGATAGAACAAACAGCAGGGGAGAAGGAGTACACAGGTTGGTCACTTGGGGAACCAGAGAGAGCACAGAAGGTGATAAAATCATTTGTAGCTCCTTAACAAAAAAAGATGAAAAAAGCAATATATTTGGAAAACGTCTTCATTTAGTCTTTCCTACATTTTGAAAGCTATTCTTTGTAGCGAGACAACCCCTTTAAATAATTGCATTGCTAAAAGATGTATTGCCATCTGAATAGGTTTGGCTTACTACAAAGATTTGCTTTCAACGAGTTGGGAATAGTAAATTAAGAAGTTTAGCAAATATATTGCTTTGTTTATTTTTCTTTGTTGAGGAGATAAAAGTGATTTTCTCAGCTCTGAGTGCACTCGGGTTTCTCTAGGTTACTGACCTGCTCTGTCCTGCTGTTTGTCTTATCTGATTGCAGCACAGAACTATGGGCAGCTTGAGAGCCTGATTGTTATTGGATTTTACAAACAAGGGAGACTAATTACTTTTGTTTACTTTAGCCCTGGAGTTCTCTGGACTTTGACTTGAGAGCAGGAGATGTTTATCTAGAGAAATTAGCAGACCTCTGAATACAGAAGATGATATGCTAATCACCCACTGCCTGACCAGGAAGAGAATGCATGGATGAAAGCTGCTTTTGGCTGGCTGTGTGAAACTCTGAAACAGTATGATGAGACAACCCCTTTAAGGATTAGCTTTAAACATGTAGGCAAAGGTAAATAAAGACTATTATCAAATACATTGCTGTTCCAATTTTGTTTCATTTTAGAGTTAGAGCAGTTCTCATCTCCAGCTTGTTTACACAAGCTTCTCAAATTACTGACCCACTCTCTCTGCCCTAGCAATGACCAGGCTGGTTTTCCCATTCCCAGCTGTGTCTTATCAGCAGAAGCGAGCTTTCTTTTCATTTCCTGAACTTATCTTTAGACAAAAAAAAAACCTTTAACGATTGTAAGCAGCCTTAAACCACCCAGTTAGGTCTGTAGAGCACATTTATGTCTAATTACATCAAAGTCTCACAGCAGCTAGCAATGTGTCTTAGCAGCATGTACATTTTTCTCTCACTAGAAGCTTCTTCTCATGACAAATCAAGCCCCATTAGCACATATTTATAGCCAGACATCCTGCTTGGACGGTTTCATTGTTTTTCACATCCCCTCCATCAGTAATGTCCCTCTAACAGGCACAGCTGGGAATAGGAGCAAGCAGAGCTGAGAGGTCAGTCACTGCTGTAACTAGTCCCCTGCCTGCACAGCAAGTGGGAGCCTGAAGAGCCTGTGAAGAGTGAAAACAGCTGGATGAGAGAATCCTTTAAAGCATGGTTATATCTACAATCACTGTATATGTATTTATTGTTGATGGGCACACGTGTGTAACAGGGTCTGTACATCTATCACTTGTTGTTGTGATCGGTCAACGGGGTGATTTATCAGTGGAATGATTACTGGCTAGTTTGCTCAAGGAACAAGGAACTTGGAAATGGCAAAGAACCACGTGCCACTGGTGTGAGAGGAGAACAGCAGCTACAAAGGTGAGCAAGGGTGATCCAACACTACAGTAGAGCAGCTCACCACCAAAATGAACTAAGGGGCCACCAATTGTGTTGGGGCTCCAAAGCAGATGGACCAGCATCTCTGCTAATGATGCTGCATCAGCAAAAAAAGGCTCGACTGTGTGTACACATCACACACACTATATATATATATATATATATATATATATATATATATATATATATATATATATAAAGTATACATTAGTATATGTATGTACACACACTCTTATTTTGGGCTGCTAGATAACCCCACAAGGGAAGTGGACAGTAAACTTCCATTCAAGTCAAGGACGAACCTGTAAATGCTGTCCCATCAATTTGTCGGTGCAACAGATTAATTTGTTATTGAAGCTTTGCTTACAGGACCATTCTGTGGGCAAACTGTAATACAGTAAGTACTGGACTCCATGTACACGTGTGTGTGGGGGAGGGCACCATATTATTCCCTGACAACACAGCATGGCACACATTTGTCGTGGAAGAAAAAAAAAAAAAAAAAGAAAAAAACACATAAGGAACACCATTAGAACATAGCAGGCTATTTGGGAATCATATGATACAGCCCCCAAATATGGTTATGGCATGAGGCCCAAGGGTCACACGCCAGACCTTTTTGCTATGTAGAATTAATTTCTTTCACTGCAGTCCTCGAAAGCCCTGTGCACGTGAAAGCTGACCTTCAACTTGCAAAATGATAAACCCGGGTTTCAAAACCATTTTTTTGCTACTTTTTTTTTAAAGGGAAGAAAAACACCCACGAGTTTTTGGGGTTGGGAAACCCAGATTTTTTCTTTAAATTGTAAAAAAAACTGCCCATCCACATAAACGGGGGTAGGACACGGAAGGGACCCCATATTTGCAAGATCTTTAACAAAAAAAGCAGCGATCCGGGTTAGTGAGAAAACCCCCTTTAAAAGGGCCCAAACCATATGATTCTTCATGCAAAACTCAAACTACATTTTCTTTCATGATCAGATAGCAATTCAAGAGGAAAAACCCTTTGTAACCAAATAAAAGTGCATCAAAGGGAACTTAGACTAAGAAAATGAAAAGGTTCTGTTTAGGGGAGAAAATCCTTTCTCATATTTTTAAAGCTGGCAGCTAAGTTTTTGGAAAGGGAGATGGGGGATTTTAAAAAGTCAATGATCACCAATTTCAAATACAAAAAACTATCCGAATCAGGGCTTAATAATACTTTTATCCTCAAATCCAGCATTGGAAATCCGCTCAGCAGTTTAAAACCATTTAAAACACCACCCTTTTTAAATACTGCCCGCTCAATATTGTTTATCCCTCATTAAAACATTACTATTTAAAAATGAGGTTTTGGGGCCCTTACATGAAGGTACACCCCCGAAAAACCAAACCCAAAAGGGTTTGCAAAGAGTCCCCCAAAGCTTTTCACTTCTCTTTTTAAATGCTTTTTGGGAAAATTGGAAATTTTTTACTTTTTTTTCCATCTGCACATCAGCAAGAAGATGGGGCAGATCAGATGACCTCCAGGAATGGACTGTAGTGACAGCCTGCTTTTCAATGATCCAGCTTTATTTAGCTCCTAAGAGCATACAGAGAAATGGCAGGAACGTTGTGGCCCCTGAGAAGAGCGGAGCGGCCACCTATGTTGCGTCCTGCGTCCCTCGGTCATTGACGCTATTTTTGAAGTTTAAACCACTTTCAAGCGCAAACTCCATCCCGGCCCAATGTGAACTCTCGCTCTCCTGGATCCCAAACTAAACGCCAACCTCCCCCCCTTCTCCTCCCATCTCAAAAAACTAAATGGAGAAAAGTGAATTCCTCAGCTTTCCACCGTCCCACTCTATCCCCCGTCTGATCTAACACAGTCAATGGTTCTAAATCTTTTTTGGGCCTGCAAGTCCCCTGCCCCGGGGGGAAAAACCCTTTACCCTTTTCCCAAAACGTCAAACCCCCCCCTTCCCCTCCCGCCCTCACCTCTGCCTGCCGCCTCCACCTGAAAAATATTTCTCATCTGCTCATTCTTCAACTTCAACACTATAAAAATGCTGGTCCATGCCCTCGTCATCTCCCACCTCGACTACTGCAACATCCCTCTCTGCGGCCTCCCGTTTAGCACTCTTGCTCCCTCCAACCATCCTAACTCCTGCCCCTTATCCACCTCTCTCCTCGATACTCCTCTGCCAGTCCCTTCACTGACTACCCATTGCCAACTAATCCAGTTCAAGTTACCAACCATAACCTACAAGGCTCTCCATAACCTCTCCCCTCCATACATCTCTCCCTTAATCTCCAGATACTTCCCCTCACGGAATCTCCGCTCCTCAAAGGACCTCCTTCTCTGCTCTCCTCGTCAGCTCCATCTCGAAGACTTTTCGTGCTTCCCCCACACTCTGGAACTCACTGCCCCAACACATCAGACTCTCCTTCACTTTTACCAGCATCAAAAGCAACCTGGAAACCCATCTCTTCAGGGTAGCCTATGACCTAGAATAACCCCACTGTCACTACACTCCACCAACATGTCTGCCCCTCGCCTCCTGTCTTTTTCCCCCTTCCTTGTAGATTGTAAGCCTTCGCGGGCAGGGTCCTCTCTTCCTCTCTACCAGCTGATAGTCATTAAGGCCATGTTCACACGGCTTATTCTGGGACGTATTTCAGCCCGTAATTTGCGCCGTACTGCATGAATTACGGCTGAAATCCGTCCCAGTCATTACAGTAATCCACAGTTCTCATAGAGAACTATGGATTCAGTCTCTCCTCCCCGCTCGCCGAGAGAAGTGACATGTCAATTATTCACGGCGTATACGCGCTGTGAATAATGAATGTCTATGGGGCCCGACCCCTCCACCCCCGTACACATGGAATAATTGCGGGGCGAAGTACGTCCCGCAATTAAGCCGTGTAAACATAGCCTTATTGTTGCCATTTGACATGTTATGTATGTAACGCCTCTTGAATATACCTGGAACTAATGGCGCGTTAAAAGACGTAATCAAATGAACACAACTGCAGCAGGTAGCCATGGAAACACACAAGTCTGATCGGGAGTGGTATACACAAAACGGAAGACTTGCCACCACAACCATTTATAAAGTTGCTTCACTTCTTATGGAAGGACTGCCTGCCTTAGTGTCTACAGGGGCGCTCCAAAAGTTAAAGATACTCATAGTTCATTAGGGATAATAGAAAATAGGAACAAAAAAAGGACCTTTTAAACCTGCCTGGCTCCAGCGCTGTTGCTGGTTCTCGTGATCCTGGCCTATGACGTTAAGTAAATTTCCATGTAAGCCCCGCAGTTATTCACAGGCCACAGCAGTCTCCTGGCTAGATTTACCACATGAGACCATTGCAGGCTGACGTGAAGAATTAAAGGGGTTGTCTCACTACAAGGATTGCTTTTTAGGTAAAAGATCTTGAAAAAACAAGTCGCTTTGCAATATATGTCCATTAGCAGTATCCTACCTATTCTGAGATATCCCCTCTTTAATGGACTGCATCAGCTCCTCAGGGTGCTATAGCTACAGACCTGCTTGATTTCTCCCGATAGGCTGCCAACACTGGTTGCTATAGCTACAGACCTGTCACTGCAGGCCTGTAAAGCCAGTAAACACGCCCCTGAATTCAAAAATGAAACTGAGAAAACAGGACTGAGGTAAGATGGATCAATGTAGTGAGACAACCCCTTTAATGCTGGATCTCCAGGACCGGCAGCGTCGCTGGAACAAGTGGGTTTATAAAACGTACGTCCCCCCCCCACCCCCCATTGCCATTCATCCCTTATAACTAACAAGCATTTTAAACGGTTTTTGAACATCCTTTTAAAATATTTTAGCGGAGAAAAAAAAAAAAAAAAAGTTCGAGAGCGGAGCATCAATACATAAAAGTAGTAAATGCAAGCTCCCTATAGAGAAGGTAGAGACAGTTCATTACAATCCCAACCCTCCTGGTTGCTGTATACAGATTATATAAACCAAGCTAAAAGTGATGATACATTTCTGGCATCATAAAAGGGTGTATGAGCCCCACAATTGTAATAGGCTGTAGAAAATTTGTGTCTTACTTGATGAAGGGACGTGCCTGAAAGTGCAACAATGTGCAGCAAAATTGCACCAAAAAATTGCATAAAATATTGCCTAAGCAAGTAAGCAGTGTAAAGCTAAACACATTCAGCACGACGTGCTGCATTAATCACAAAGTGTGGTCAGACACTATGAGAAAGCTGGAGGATCCTCAGACTGCTATATTGGTATATTTACCAAGTTACAAAGGCCTCGGGATACAATATTTTCACCATACAATGGTCTTTCCTGAGAAATTGCGTCTTGAAAGCACACTCGCCATACAATGACACAGACACTGCTGATTTGCATCTTTGTGATCTTTGGCTCATCCTTCAAACACATTTTACTTGCAAAATCTCTGTATTTGTTAAGTACATGCAGTGATTAACAGTCGAATAGCACCTCTCTACAGTACAGCGCGGTACTACAGGTCCTGTACTGCGCTTACATGCATTAGTGAGATGCATGCAGTGATTGGCAGTGTAGTAGCGCCTCTCCACAGTACAGTGCGGTACTACATGTCCTGTACTGTTCTTACATGTAGTAGTGAGGTGCATGCAGTGATTGGTGATCTAGTAGCGCCTCTCTACAGTACAGTGCGGTACTACATATCTTGTACTGCTCTTTACGTGTGCCAGGATGAGCGGCGCTTTTGGACCCAATTTTCCGTTTTCTCTTGCACATTGTGTATAAAGCACATGAACCACAGAAGCTCCTGTCCTCAACATAGAAAGTGCTTTCCAGCTTTCAGCAGCTCTATCTGATGTAATACGTAAGGATTTGCGTTACCTGTATTGGTTATCGGCTTAATTTTCTTTTATCTTTATTTTGCATTACGTTTATGACATTTTGGGGCTTTGGAACCAATTACCAGTTTTTGAACAGAGTAAGGGCTTGTCTACATAGCTTTGGTTTATAGTGTTTTTTGACACGGTTTTCGGATTTTAAAAAATCATGGAAAACCGACTGACAACAATCCCCATAGACCTCCATAGAGAATCCAGGCTGTGGTCTACAGTGTTAAGATTTTCTGATGGTCGGATTTCAAAAGCCAAATTTTTTGAAAACGGCGGACATGTAAAATACTCCGTTGCATTTCACTCGAAAAATGGTGAAATGTTGTACTGTTCAACTGAATGGGAAATCCGAAAACCGTCCCCCAAATACACCGTAAAAAACCTCAAAAAACGGAGTGTGAAATACTGGTCGGATTCAGTATCGGTCATCAGCCGTGTGGATGCAGCTGATGGCAAATAACACACAATCCCAATACATCCATCTCGACATACAATATTAATTGGTTCCTGGGCGACAATTGTATGTTGAGGGATCAAGGGCCCTCGCACCTTGTGTCTCATCTGTAAGTAGCTTTTCATTATATAATATCTGTCTTTTTGTCTGTAGCTACACCCTCCAAATTGTAAAGTGCTGCGGAATATGTTGGCGCAAAATAAAGGATGTTATTATTATCACTATTAGGCAGCGTTAGTAAATCTGCCTCTGTTTTTCCAGAGACCTCAGCTGTCATATCCGTTTGGGCTGAAAATGAATCAGGTTTAATCTTTCCTACATCACTTATGCCATTAACTCCTTAACGACCGCCCACCGACTTTTGACGTCGGCTGGCGCAGGTCGTTCGTCTACAGCGACGTCTTTTGCCGTTGCTGCAGACATCTGAGTTTGCGGCTCCTGGCGCCGCAGCAGCGCTGAGATTGGGGCTGTACTACACAGCCCTGATCCCAGAGCATCTCCTATGAGCATCGGGGAGCGGAGGAAACCTCGGCACCCCGGTCCTTTAACCCTGATTGCGGGGGATCATCACCGCAGCGCAATCAAAGGGTTTCCCTGCTCTGTAGGGTGATTAGAACACCCGGTGTCCCGAGCCCGGGGAACGGCTGCACAGTCAGCCCTGGGGACATGGAGTAGCCCCAGGGCTGTCTGTGCCTCAAGCCAGTGACCAGAGCAGACTGTGTGCAGCCCTGATCACTGCCTGTGTCAGTCTGACACAGATTACAATGTATTAGCATATATGATTATGACTAAGTGTGAAAAAAAAATAAAAAGGGGATTTAAAAAAATAAAAAAATAAAAAAAACAGAAAAAGTGTAAAAAAAAATGAATAAAAAAATAAAAATATTTAATAAAAAATAATTGTGCATATATTACACACACAAAAAAACCTACACATATTAGGTATCCACACGACCGTAATAACCTGTAGAATCTAACAAGTTATTAAGTGTGAAATGTGAATGGTGTTAAAAAATGTTAAAACAATTCAGCAATTATTTATAAAGTGGACTTAAACTATTCCCTCATAAAGTAAACGTGTCTTGAATAAAACAAGGCCTCATACAACTATGTATTGAAAAAATTAAAAAGTTACAACTGTTGAAACACAAGGAGGCAAAAACTAAAAAAAAATTCTAGTCATTAACTACTTTTCAGGCGTTCGGCTTAAGGAGTTAATTGCTTAATTAGAACCACTTAATACCATTTGTCATTAGATAAACATCTAGCCCTTCACCGAATGCCACCAGTGCAATTACTATGTTCGCCGGGACTACTCTAATGAACCTATTCTTGAACCGACATCTGAATCACAGTTCCTCTACACATAAGGGTGCTTTCACACAGTGCGGTTTTGGTGCGTTTTTGAGGCGTTTTTGAGGTGTTTTTTTGGATGCGGTTTTTGTGCAACAATGTATAGCATTAATTGTTGTGCCTTCCTGCACAAAAAACGCATCCAAAAAACGCACCAAAACCACACCGTGTGAAAGCACCCTAAAGAAGGTCTCCCGATTCAGTCAACAGCTGTTTGAATTAATCCATAAAGGGTCTATCTTTTCTATCCTCTCACTGTAGGAGACCTCCCGTCTTATTACCCTGCCCGTCCAGCATTTCCCTTATTCTTTTTTATAATGTTTGGTCAAAAACTGAAAGCTATATTAAATACCCTGTCTCACAATAGACTTTAGGGTATGTCCAAATGACAACCCCCCAAAAAAATTAGTCGGATTTTACCATTGAAAACCGCATAGGACGACACAGTTCAACGAGTATTTTATGTGGATTTTTTTTCAAAATGTTTATAGCAAAAACAAAACCATATAACACAGCGCACCTCATGACTGGTTTATGGAGAATTGGATTGTGCATCATAAAAGTCAACAGCAAAAGACTGATACAAAACCACCATTATGACAGAGCTATTCTAGAAGATTTGTCGAGGCAGTTACTTAACACGACCATACTGAGAAGCAGAGCGTGAACTTAAGACAACCAGAACTCATCAGAATTTCACTAGTTAAATTATTTGGTTCCAATTAACATAGGCCATGAAGATAATACAACACCACACACAAACTTGACAGACAAAGCATACTAATGTGCACCAGGAATGTAAAATACATGAAAAAACTTTGAGATTCTTGGATCACATATTTTGATCAAAAAATGCTTAAGCTGCCCACTCTCACTCTCACCCATAAAGCTCTCCACAGTGTTGCTCCTCCGTACAATCACCTCCCTCATCTCTGTCTACCAAACCCTACCCAGTGCTCACCGACTCTGCTGATATATCAGACTACATTCCTAATCATCGAACCTCCCATGCCCGTCTCCAAGATTCACACGTGCAGAAACCGGTCCATATGGAATATGCTACCGCGGGCGATCAGGCACATTCACAACCCTCACAGTTTTAAGAGGGGCCCCTGAGAAAACATCTTCTCAGCCTGGCCTACCAAGATCCCTAAACTGCTATCACACCTGTCACTCCCTACACTAGGGCACTCACAGGCACTTATCTGTATATAGATGAAACTGTCAGAGTGGCTGGTCACCCAATTTCTATGTAAACCACCTCTTATTTATGTAACATGGCTGGACCTTAGTAAACTGAGCACTTTTTAACCCTTTGTCTCACCCATACACCATAATAGATTGTAAGCTCTCGCGAGCAAGGTCCTCATACCTCGTGTCTCATTTGTAAGTTCTTTTAATGTGTAATGTCTGTATGTACACCCTCTAATTTGTAAAGTGCTGCGGAATATGTTGGCGCTATATAAATAAAAAATTATTATTATTATTATTATAAGCTGCCCACGACTTCAAACGTGACTCAGGCGGGCAGTCCTATACATCTTACCTCTCAATAGAGCCAAACCTTTGCCCGACCTGAGATCACGTTAAAAAGTCGTGGGCAGCTTAAGCATTTTTTGATCAAAATATGTGAACCAAGAATCTCAAAGTTTTTTTCATGTATGATAGATAGCATAAATGCTTCTTTAGGGATTTCCATGTAATGTATTGCCCTTTTTCCAGGAATGTAAAAACACCAATTGGACCATTGCATCTGCCTTCTAAGACGATATAAAATGGGTTCAGTACAATCCTGAATGGATATAATATAAGTAGATAAAGGTGCAAGCTCACCACTTTGGACCACACTTGTTTTCAGTGCAAACTCCAGCTCCGCCCGTCACTTCTCTCCGCACGGTATCCCGGCCTCCAGCATCGGCCTAACAGCATTCGATTCCAACAAAGGTAATGGATCCAGCGGTAAGTGCAAATAAAACCAAAGTTTATTCGGTCATAGTACAGGAGGGTAGAGACATGGTACAGACAACCAAAGGTTTTTCCAAAGGTTGTCTGTACCCTCCTGTACTATGACCGAATAAACTTTGGTTTTATTTGCACTTACCGCTGTTGCAATCGAATGCTGAATGGATATAAAGAAATTTAGGGAAAAAAAAAAAAGAAAAAGTCTGCCTCGTGGTCCTAAACCTCTTGCTCTAGGTAGAGTTACATAATACCTCTACCCAGACTCTGCACCAGGGCTGTGGAGTCGGCAAGCCAAAGCCCCGACTCCAACTCCTCAATTTCCCAAACCTCAGACTCCCTCATACATGGCACATGTTTAAGTGATAACTTTACTGTAGTAAAATGGTAACATCAGGTTATCACCTTATGATACAATTATCAAGCTATTTAGGTAGAACAGACACTGACAAGCAAAAGGGTAACAATGTTTTGATGTTGGATGGAGTTGAAGAAAAAGCTGTATTTGTATCCAAGTCTAGTCTGCACCAAAATTGGGAATGTGTAGAAGAGACCTGGGATCAGATTTTGGTCAAGAATGCTTGAATCTGATCCAGAGCCCAGAAGGATTCAGGCAGTATTGAAAACCAAAGGTGGAATTACCAAATACTAACAAAATAATAAAAATTAACATTTTGATTTTTAGGAGCAAAACAGTCACAATGCAGTTACAGGAAAGAATCTGCAGAACTAAGCACATGCTAAATATTTGCAAGTCAAATTACAGTAGCCTTATGTACAAAACTGTAGTGGATGGTGAGATATGGAGCCTGAAAGTCACAAGTTCAAAACATTTTTACCATTTTGCTTGTCAGTGTAAAATATAATTTATTGGATATGACTTTAGAACACAAAAAAATTGTAAAAATGCAAAACACTGCAGAACATTTGTGAGTCTCTGAATTTCTTCTGAGAAATAGTATTGCCTCCATCAGATCCTACATACATGACTTCACATCTGATCTCATTATTTCCAGGCTAGAGAACGGCCTCTCTACACTAACTACGGTTGGGGGCAAAGCGGTGACCACATTGGCATCATCTCTAACAATGTCAGGGTATAAAGGAATTCCCTCAGCCACAGTCAGTTTTGATGAATGGTTGAACTCTTCTTCTTCTTTGAAAGCAAGTGAAAAATTTTGCTGAAATCTATTTGTCATGGGATCGGAATCTTTTCCCCTGGGGCAGCGCTTTGCCTGCTCCATGTCATCAATTACACTCCTCATGTGATAAGGCTGAAGATATGGGAGCAGTAGCACCGGACGGACCCAATTCCTCTTGCTCTTTGCACTGCATCGATCTAACTGGACCAATTAATTATATATTTTGGGAGTCAGAGTTGGTCCATTTTATGAAGACTCTGAATCCTGCAAAATAGGCTCCGACTCCACAGCCCTGCTCTGCACACAATTTGGTAGGAATCCCAGGCACACCTTAGGTTTCTCTGCAAAAAAGGGGTTTTATTCACACATTTAGGTATACAACATGGATATCACCAATTGTGCATAGTTGAAATGAAGTGATGATAATCCGACGTTTCGGCCCATTAAAGGGAATCTGTCATCAAATTTTTTATTTTTTTTTATTGATGAAATATTGTGTGTTCATTTTTGTCTAAATTTTTAGTATATTTTTTTATTTCATTCAATTTGTGTTAATATTAAAAAATGCATAATAATTTTCAATATTTACCACTCAGCCACCAGAGGGAGCACATCCAAGAAAAAAAAAAAAAAAAAAAAAAAAAGAGTTTTTCTCATGTACAAAGAGCATGAATTACGTCTTGCGTAAATTACGTCTGTAAATGTGGGCTGGTCTGGTGGTGACCTCACAAGCCTCACCCTCCCCTGTGTGCCTAAGGAGGGGGATAGGGATTGTATACTCTCCATTTTGCTGGTGACTGAGGACACCATACAGAGCTGCTGTGTATCCATAGCTGAAGAAGGAATAACCAGAGTGAAATTGTGATTACATTTAGGGTCTGTTCACTTGGCGTCTTTGACTCCATGTAATATACTCTTTTGGATATGTGTCTGTCAGTCCCCAAACGGACCCAAGCACTTTATCTAATAAACAGCAGTGTGATTATACATTGCAGTTTATTAGAAACACGCATCGGCGTTCAGACGAGTGATCTCTGATGTGCGTCTCACTGCGTCTTTCGGATCCGTTCCATGAAGTGACACGTCAATTCTTGGTTCAAAAGATGCAGCAGGAGCCCTATGTAAAACTATAGGTTGCGATTCTGCTGCAGCCAAAATGAATCCAAACACTCAGCTGCGTTTTGCATCCGAAAGACGCTGCATTTTTGGATGCGCTTTTCGGATCCAACACGGATCCAAAGACGCCGTGTGCACATCCCCTTACTCTATTTCACTGTGGATATGCAGAAGGAACGCCACAGTATATGTCTGCATCCCTGCTCACAGGTATCCACAGGTGGCCAAGGTCCATAGACCCCAAGAACTAATCTTAGTCTAGTTCACATGTGAACATTAGGCTGTGTCTCTCCTGCAGTGAACAAAAAACACACCTGAAACTCAAATCCTAAAAACCTTCAGAAAAGTGAGTTTTTTGTCCCCTGATGGTCTAAAGCGGTTGAAAAAAACGGCCATTTTTTGGCACGTTTTTTGCTTGTCTTGAAGTCTGGTTTTTAATGTCTGCATAAATCAAGCCATTGGGTGTTTGAGTCTAACAGAATCGGATTTTAGCGGCAAAGTCCGCGGCGAACGGAGTTTAGCGGCAAAGTCCGCGGAACGGAGTTTAGTGGCAAAGTCCGCGGCGAACGGAGTTTAGCGGCAAAGTCCGCGGCGAACTGAGTTTAGCGTCAAAATCCGCAAACTAATGGATTTTCTAGGCAAAATCCGCAGCGAACGGAGTTTAGCGTCAAAATCCGCAAAGAAACGGATTTTATAGGCAAAATCTGCAGCGAACGGAGTTTAGCGGCAAAATCCGCAAAGAAATAGTGTAGAAACTGAGTTTAGCGTCAAAATCTGTGGCGAACGGAATGTAGCGTCAAAATCCGCAAATTAACGGAGTTTAGCGTCAAAATCCACAAAGAAATGGAGTATAGCGTCAAAATCCACAAAGAAATGGAGTATAGCGTCAAAATCCATGGCGAAACGGAATTTAACGTCAAAATTCCCGGCGAACGGAGTTTAGCGTCAAAATCTGCAGCAAACGGATTATAGCGGCAAAATCCGCAGCGAACGGATTATAGCGGCAAAATCCGCAGCGAACAGTGTAGAATCAAAATCCGCAAAGAAATAGAGTTTAGAAACGGAATTTAGCGTCAAAATCCGCAGCGAGACGGAGTTTAGCGTCAAGATCTGTAAAGAAACGGAATTTAGAGTCAAAATCCTTAACAACTGGATTTTAGCTGCAAAATCTGAAAATCGAATTTTCAGCACCAGAAGCGAGAGAACTTTATTAGCACCAAAATCCATAAAGAAAAGGATTTTAGCGCCAAAATCCGTAAAAAAAAATTTTTGTGTCAGAACGAGAAATTTTATTAGTGTCAAAACTGTAAATAAAAGGATTTTAGCGCAAAAATCCGTGAAAAAAAAAAACTATTCTTGCGCCAAAATCCGTTATAAAAAAGCATTTTTAACATCAGAAGCGAGAGAACTAAAATTAGCAGAAAAATCTTGAATTGTGCAAAAATCGTTAGTGACAAAAGCACGATCACTTTATTAGGAACGAGGACATGTCGCACACCTGTCTCCCACTTCTCTGGCAGCCTTGCTGGAGCACAGAGGGGCTGGACATTCAGTAGCTGCCCCTCTGGCTTCCACAATCATGGTTCCCTGCTCCCTGCAGACAATAGAGCATGCTGGGCTCACAGCAGGGGGGCTCTCACTGAAGTTAACCAGAGGGGAATCTTTTGCAGTCTCTTACCTGCAGTAATCACTTTATGGCAGCTTCCTGAGTGTTGTGCAACTCACAGAGCAGAGGGCTCTCTCTGAAGGGGGGAAGGGCTCTTACACACAGGATTCTGTATAACTCTTTTTACAGGCTCACAATTAAAATGACAGCAAAAACAATAAAAAGATGATAGAAAACACACACATTACTGCAAAAAAAAAAAAAAAAATTGCGACACAATCCCTTTAAGGCTTTCATCAAGAGACCTATGTAGTTGGAAACAGTCTATGTTGTATACCGAAGTGTAAGAATCAAACCACTTTTTTGCAAAGAAACCTAAAAGGTGTGCCGTGGATTCCCTCCGAAACGGATTACTAGCCTTGGGCTATTTCCATTGAGCACCCGCACTTCTACTTTACATACATTTAAGGCTCAGTTCACATCTAGAGGTTCCGTTAGGAGCGGTTGATGGCAAGAATGGCAAAAATAACCATAGAAAAGGTGCAGCATATGGCAAGGGAAACGGTGATCACTGGGATCCATCCGGGAATGGATCCGGTTCCACCTCTACGACAGAGGCTCCAAATGAAATCTCGACACCCATGTGAGCTTAGTCTTAAGGGTATGTTCACACAGTGTAAATTTATGCTTTTTCTGACCTTTATTTTGTGCCTTTTTCTATTCAGCTCTTATTCATTCCAATGTAAAATACACGCCGTCATTCACATGACACACAAGAGTAATTGTGCCACGTGTTTTCGGATGCTTTCATTGGCATAAATACAAGTGCCTGGTCAATAGAAACAATGGTGGAGTGTATTTTTGGCACTCGAGCGCAGCAAAATATGCTCCACCTTTTGCTAAAAATACACTTCAAAATACTCAGGCATATTTTGAAGCTCATTTAGGAGCGTAAATTTACACTCATACACTACCGTTCAAAAGTTTGGGGTCACTTACAAATTTCCTTATTTTTGAAAGAAGAGCACAGTTTTTTTCAATGAAGCTAACATTAAATTAATCAGAAATACACTCTATACATTGTTAATGTGGTAAATGACTATTCTAGCTGCAAATGTCTGGTTGTTAATGCAATATCTACATAGGCCCATTTCCAGCAACCATCACTCCAGTGTTCTAATGGTACATTGTGTTTGCCAACTGTGTGAGAAAGCTATTGGATATTTTGAACACCCTTGTGCAAGTACGTTAGCACAGCTGAAAACAGTTTTGCTGATTAGAGAAGCTATAAAACTGACCTTCATGTGAAACTCGACAGTCTATTCTTGTTCTGAGAGGAGAAGGCTATTCCATGCGAGAAATTGCCAAGACACTGAAGATTTCCTACAACGGTGTGTACTACTCCTTGCAGAGGAGAGCACATACAGGCTCTAACCAGAGTAGAAAGAGAAGTGGGAGGCCCCGATGCACAACTGAGCAACAAGACAAGTACATTAGAGTCTCTAGTTTGAGAAATCGATGCCTCACAGATCCTTAACTGGCAGCTTCATTAAATAGTACCCGCAAAATGCCAGTGTCAACGTCTACAGTGAAGAGGCGACTCTGGGATGCTGGCCTTCAGAGCAGATTGGCAAAGAAAAAGCCATATCTGAGACTGACTAATAAAAGGAAAAGATTAATATGGGCTAAAGAACACAGACATTGGACAGAGGAAGATTGGAAAAAAGTGTTATGGAGACGAATCGAAGTTTGAGGTCTTTGGATCACACAGAAGAACATTTATGAGACGCAGAACAACTGAAAAGATGCTGGAAGAGTGCCTGACGCCACCTGCCAAGCATGGTGGAGGTCATGGGATGGTCTGGGGTTGCTTTGGTGCTGGTAAAGTGGGAGATTTGTACAAGGTAAAAGGGATTTTGAATAAGGAAGGTATCGCTCCATTTTTTAACGCCATGCCATACCCTGTGGGCAGTGCTCGATTGGAGCCAATTTCATCCTGCAACAGAACAATGACCCAAAGCCACCTCCAAATTATGCAAGAACTATTTAGGGAAGAAGCAGGCAGCTGGTATCCTATCTGTAATGGAGTGGCCGGCGCAGTCACCAGATCTCAACCCCATTGAGCTGTTGTGGGAGCAGCTTGACCATATGGTACGCAAAAAGTGCCCATCAAGACAATCCAACTTGTGGGAGGGGCTTCTGGAAGCATGGGGTGAAATTCTCTGACGAAAGCAAAGTTTGAATTAGAAAATTATTATTTCCAATAAAAACATTATTTCTAACCTTGTCAATGTCTGGACCATATTTCTATTCATTTTGCAACTCATTTGATAAATAAAAGTATGAGTTTTCAGGGAAAACACAAAATTGTCTGGGTAATCCCAAAGATATCCTAAGGAGCACACATAAATGTGAGCACTGTTACTTTGATGTACAGTTGGAACCAGAAGTTTGCAGGTTTTTCTCACCATCTGACATGAAATCAGAATAAACCTTACCCGTTTTAGGTCCATTAGGAGCCAAAATTATTTATATTTGCCAAATGCCGGAAAAATGAAAGAGAAATAATTTTTAAGGCATTTTGATTACTTACTGCAAAGTCAAAAGTTCACATACACTAGGATTACTAAGCCTTTACACAATTTGGGACAGTCCATATGATGGTGTCATGTCTTTGGAAGCTTCTGGTTTATTGGCAACATCCGAGTTAGAGACAAGTCTGGATCATCTTTGGGTGCCATTCCAGATACCTGTAGGTGCCCCATTCTTCTGTACAAACAATAATACGCAATTACAAACAAGATGGGAATGTCCAGCCATCGTACCGCTCTGGAAGGAGACGGGTTCTGTGTCTCAGAGATGAACTTGCTTTGGTCCGACATGTGCAAATCAACCCAAGAACAAAAGCAAAGGAAATTGTGAAGATGCTGGTGGAAGCTGATAAGATTGTGTCATTATCTACAGTGAAACGAGTACTGCATCAACATGGGCTGAGAAGCCGCTCTGCCAGGAAACGTCTCCTGTGAGTCACTAAATGTAATCCCTTATAGGTTTACAACTAGTATCTACCACTATATGGTCACTGTATGGCTGTGGTATATGTCTGCAGAGCCTGTGTACACTGTTTATCTACCACTATATGGTGACAGTATGGCAGTAAAATATGTCTGTATAGCGCTTGTGTACAACTAATAGTCACATGTGGTGGTTGCATTTGTTCATGGTCTGGCAGTATTATTATTGAGTCTTGGTATTAAGAGTTTTTTTTTTTTTTTAAGTAACAAATAAGTAAATCATTTGAGTAGTATATTTGCTCCATATCTAGGTGTATTGTTTGGTGACTGTTATATATAAGATATTGCACGGTCATACATAGGTAAGCGCTAAAATGGCCAAACGAAAGGCAGACAGGCCATCAATAGTTGATTGGTTGGGTGCTGACATTCAGCAACTGCACAGATCATCTGTACCAAAGCGGAACACACTGCACAGGGAGGTGCAGTGCTATGAAGCAGCGCTGTACAGCGGAATCATATAGCTATATATCACAGCGCTCAGCATCTCTCCCTACATCACATTAACCTATATATCAGAGCTCAGCTTCTCTCTTCTATCATATAACCCTTTATATCACAGAGCTCAGCTCCTCTCCTCTATCATATAACCCTATATATCACAGAGATCAGCTCTTCTCCTCTATCATATAACCCTATATATCACAGAGCTCAGTTTTCTCTCTCTATCATATAACCTTATATATCACAGAGCTCAGCTTCTCTCCACTATCGTAAAACCTATATATCACAGAGCTCAGCTTCTCTCCTCTATCAATATAACCCTATAATCACAGAGCTCAGCTTCTCTCATCCGGCACACTAAATTTTATAATCCTTATATATCAACATGACACCAGCTTGCTCTCACCTCATATCATGTACCCTTATTTCACAGAGCCTCAAGGAAAGATCTTGCTGTAAGATATAACAAATTTAAATTCAAGAGCTCAGCTTCTCCCCTCTATCATATAACCTATACATCACAGAACCCTCAGCTTCTCTCCCTCAATCATATAACCCTATATATCACAGAGCTCAGCTTCTCTCCCTCTATCATGTAACCCTATATATCACAGAGCTCAGCTCCTCTCCCTCTATCATGTAACCCTATATACCACAGAGCTCAGCTCCTCTCCCTCTATCACAAGGGCAGCAGAAACCACCTGAAAGGTTCACTTTAAGTAATTTTTGATGGTAAACCAACATGACACCCTTGCCTTCTCACTCTGCATATTCACCCTCTGTCCTTTTTTTCCCTTGGGTTAAGAGAAACCTCAAAGGAAAAGGTTTTGCGGATGGTGAAGAGATAACAAAAAATGTCAGAAATTCTAAAAGGCATCAAACAAACCACAAATTATTTTTTTTTTTAGACAAGTGTTTTACTTCAAAAGGAACCTGAAGCGTACAAATACATAGAAAGTATAAAATCCCCGTTTCTTATAGGTGCTCCCTTATACGTCTCAGCAACACCACTGATGGCGCCACAAGCTTCAAGCACCAAGCAGCTGATTGGATTCTAATATTTTTCTATATCTTTATGGGCATCTGCGTATAATAGGATGTATTTCCTTTACCTCTTTTTAGCATTCAGCATGTTCCTAAGTCCACTCTTCTAGTAGTAAATGGTATATGGCAGTATATATTAGGTCACCTAAGTAGTACATATGTAAGAAGAGAGATCATTTGTGACCTTGGACATTTTGTGCAGTTTTTATCTAGTTTTTACCTGCTTTTTATATATAACAGTTCTTAGCAGAGCATGATCTGAATTATACCAGAATCAAAATAAGGAAAATGAAGGCAATTTGTATTTTAAAGAGAATCTGTCGACAATTTTTTTTTTACTACTTAAGTCAAGCCCCTGATCCATATTCTTTTCCTCTCAGTCGTTTTTATTTCCTGATTGTAGATTTATCTATTCGGCCGTCTATATATGATTGTGGGGAATACATTCTTTCTTTCACTGCTTTAACAGCAGTCAGAGAGATACTTTACAGCAGCTTCATGCACATGGTAGCCTTAAGACAGTTTCTGTCCCATAGACTTGTATAGGAGAGTTTTCACTGTGAAGGGAGGGAGAGGGGGAGCTGTGACATCTCCTCTTGTGACTGGTGGATTCTGTGTTATCTGTACACAATGGCGTCTCCTTTCAGTTTGACCCTACTTTTACTGATAATGAGCACACTGCTGAAAAGCTCTCTAAACAGAACAGGAAGTGTCAGACTATTATTAGGCTTAGTGGCCCAAGTGAAAACTGCAGGACTTAAGAATTATTAAAAAAAATATTGAAAGTGATCTGGAAAAAAAAAAAAGTAAGCAAAAATTCCTAAAAAATGTGTTTAACAGTTAAAACAATAAGTCATTTTTTTTTGATGACACATTCCTTTTAAGTACTTGTCTCCAGCTTGATGAGCAATACTATTTTACTGTGATTTAAAACCAAAAATACCTTTTTCAGCGTTTGTCTCCATAGTGGTTACACATCAGTCCCTGTCTTCTTCGCCATTCGACAGCTCACAGGCATTTTTCACTTTCCTAAATCAACTTGAACCACCGTCCAAAACACAAAAACCAGGCTCGTAATTTGAAACCATCTGCTGAGCCTCTGTATACTCCTGCTATTAGCTGCAGGGGACATCTCTCCAAACGCTGGCCAACCTTCTTTTATTGTCAATTTCCACTTCTTACCTGCCACACAAAAGGTACCCTACAAATCGAATTAACCCTTCACGCATTCGGATATACTAAACCCAAAGGCAGGGGGGGGGAATAGGTGATGCATGCCAAGCCTGTGCACGGTAGTACATTAGTACTGTAGTACATAGGACAAGTGAACAAACAGAAAAAACAAAATATTAGAAATTCAAGACCCCTCCCCCCCCCCCTTTGCCAAGTAAAAAAATAGCAATTATGTTTAACTTATTTTATCTCCTCATCAATAAAAGTCTGATCGAAATATAACAAATTATCCTGTATGGTGAACATTGTAGAATAAAATTTCCCCCACCCCCTCCCCCCCAAAAAAAAAAAAGTTTTCGCCAAATTTGCATCCCCAACAAATTTGGAAAAAAATAAAAAATAAAGATCCAAAAGTCCGTAAAAAAACGTGTACGGTACCAATCTGAACTACAATTCAGCCCGCCCCCCCCAAAAAAGTTACCATTTTTTTAAAGTTCTAAAACATTACAAAAACGAAAAATTTGGTATCACCAGAATCGTAAAGACCTGTAGAAAACAGATAACGACATTTATATCGAGTTTCCCAGTAAACTATAAGGTACAGTCAGTCAATTGCACCATTAAAAAGTGCATTTTCTCCCCATCGTATGGCCAGCTTTAGAACCATGCA
Organism: Phyllomedusa bahiana; assembly: GCA_025379985.1. Taxonomy (NCBI): domain Eukaryota; kingdom Metazoa; phylum Chordata; class Amphibia; order Anura; family Hylidae; genus Phyllomedusa; species Phyllomedusa bahiana. The sequence goes on along the minus strand of JAODAL010008296.1, from coordinate 15,331 downwards.
TCCTGTTCAGACTGTGGGCAGGTCTCTAGCAGTGATTGACACATCAGCTCTGCCATTTCTAGCTATTCCTGTTACATTGACAACGAACGGAAGAGATTTAGGCCATGTCCCCACGGCACGGGTTTTCGGCCGGTTTTTTCAGCCGGTTTGCGGTTTTTCAGACCGCCTGAAAAACTGTCCGAAAATGAGCACAATTGTGCTCTATGCAAAACCTGTGCAGCAGTCCCCACTGCACGGGTTTTGCCGTCGGACGGTTTTGTCGCCGGCGGCAAAACATTGTAGAAGCACAATCTTCCGTCCGGAAGATGTGCTTCTCAATGGGAGGGGGGAGGGCTGTTCTCCGCTCATCACGGAGAAAAGCCGTCCCCCCCCGCGGCCGTGGGGACGGGCGCAAAACAGGACAAATAGCGGCCGGCAAACCGGCGGTATTTGTCCTGTGCAGTGGGAACGCGCCCTTATAAAGTGTACTACACCGGGCTGAGGTTGGTGGAGATAAGACTCTGCAGGAGGTGACTCACCATGGTCAGAGTCAATGACTGACGGCAGCTTGGAGCAATGAGATATAAGAGAGCAGGGAGAGATGGGGGGGGAGAGAGATGGTCGTAACCAGAAACTTGTGCGCACTAAGATGAGCTAACCACATCCTGACCACAGAAAACTCAACACAACACAGTATTTAGAAAAACCCTTTAACTACCTGTCCCTACATGTTAAAAGCTAATCACTGTAGTGAGGACAACCCCTTTAAAAGTGTTCTCTCACTACAAGGATTGTTTTTTATGTTAAAGATTTAGCAAAAACAAGTCACTTTGCAATATATGTCCATTAACAGTGTCCTACCTATTCCTGGATATTCCCTTTTGTATGGGCTGCATCAGCTCCTCAGGTCGCTATAGCTACAGACCTATTCGATCTCTCCTGATAGGCTGCCAGCACTGGTTGCTATAGCTACAGACCTGGTGCTCTCAGCAGATCGTCACTACCGGACAGTAGAAGCCAGTAAACAAGGCAAGAATTCAACTGAGGTAAGATGAATCAATGTAGTGAGACAACCCCTTTAACTGTGCACTCAAACGCACAATAACATTACTTTTTCCTGTCAATGTCTTCAATGGCCTGAAACAGCTGCTCTAACTATATGTGGTTTACACTTTCCTCATACTCCTAGACCTGAGAATAGAGTAGAGGGGTAGGTATGCTTCCGTCCTCGCAATGCACTCTCCTTCCCCGAGGGCATCCTTTCTACTTCCTGGCTGACATCACCGACTCATTATGGGTTACTTTATAACCCCATTGACAACCACATCTCCCATCTGTCTCTGAATTTCTCAGGATAACTTCCTTTATAGGCTTTTTACAATTTACTATGACCTGTGGTGACATCACTCCCTGCAATCAGATAAGACACACAGCAAAGAAAGCAGGGCAGTAACCATAGAAACATGTGCACTCAGAGCAGATCAATTCTTTTTACACCTCCTGACCAGGGAAAATCAAAATAGAGATGTATTCGGAAAAAGTCTTCAATTACCGGTCCTTACATGTTGAAAGGTAATCTTTGTAGTGAGAGAACCCCTATAAAGGGGTTTTGCCACAATCTCATTTCATACCTCCTGCATACAGCTCTTCAGCTCTGTGTGCTCAGAAGGGGGCGTGTGTGATTTGTTTGAATTGCAAATCATGTGACCAAGCAGGATGACATCACCAAGCCTTTCCTCTCTATAGTCAAAGAAAGGTCTGTTTATGTAAAGCATTGTGAGTAGCTGAGAGGTGAAGTTTTTGCCTCCAGGCAGAAGGGTCCTTGGTTCAAATCCCTACAGGAACCAAACCTGTGGATTTTCTTTCTCTTTATCAATGCACAGACCTCATTCAGGTTTACTTTTTTAATTTATTTGCACTGTTTGACTAATTACTAAGGAGTACAGAGGAAAGGAGTAGAATGACAGCACCTGGGTTTGAACACTGAGTAGCTTCCAGGGAGGAGAGGTGATGTCTGAGCATGTGCGACCAGGAGTGAGGAGCTCTCAGCCCTGGTCGTATCCCCTGGAGACGAGCTGTAAACGATGGATCACTAAAGGAGCAGCTAAAACAAAAACGGACCAGAATTTTTAATAATAAATGGTGAAAATGTTTGTTATTTAATTTACAAACTTCCCACGTCAATTTTACTTCGTGGCAAAACCCCTTTAACTTTCTTGAGTATCCAAAACGACTGAAACTGTACTCTCCTCTTGGTCGCAAAGAGCAGATAGAGCTGAAGACCTGGCTACCTACTTCTAATATAAAAGTGACAAGATCCTCATCCATCAGAATATAACCTCCCAGTCTTCAAGCAGCATCAATCCCCTTCTATCTCACGCCGCCTGTCTACTCTCAGCCTATGAACAACAAATGAAGTCCCCTCTTCCTGTCCTACCTGCATTAGTGATCTATTCCCCTAACCCTGCATCCAGGCTGCCTGTCGCTTACTCAATTGTTGGTTGTGTTTTTTTTTTTTTCTTTTATATTACTTTCAATATTGTTACAAAATTCTGAAATCCTGCAGCTTTCACTTTGGCCACCAGGCTTAATACTAGTCTGTGCAGAAAACGTCGCAGCAGTCTCATTATGAGCACAGATAGAATTACACTGAAAGACGACACCAATGTGTAGACAGGATCCACCATTCACAAGAGGAGATAGTACATAAAAAAAAAAAAACATATTCAAAAACCGCAATGTGAACACACCCTTATACTTACCGCCATGTCCCACGCCAAGTATCCCTGGATCCACTCCTCTGCACTTATGGGGTCTCATGCTGACACACAGAAGACGCTCGCGCTCTATTGTAAGTGAATGGGATAAGAGTCTCTCCTCTAACCCGGGTACAGAGGGCCTGATCCCAGGGAGCTTCTGCTTGGGACAGGGAGAAGAGCGTAACTTTTGTATCTATTTTTTTCCAGCCTTGCCTCATTTGAAGCAGTTCCCCAATATTTTTAAAAAACCTCCCTGCCACATCCCACGGAGCCTGAATATTAAATTAGCCCATAATTACCTCTCCCATCACCACCACCATTCTAGCACTGCCGGAGCTCTACTGTCCCCCACTCCCTGGTTCCTTATTAATGAGGTCAGGTTCATGGACCACATGATGCTGCAGCCAATCAACTATCTCTATGGTCCCGTGCTGTGGCCAGAGATTGGCTGCAATATTATGTGATCCATGAACATGATGTCATCAGTGAGGGACCAGGGAAGGAGGGGACACTGGAGCTCTGGAAGGGTGGTGATGGGAGAGGCAAGGATGGCTCAATTTTCTATTATAGCACATTGGGGCGTGGTAGGGAGCTTCTGAAAAGGCTTGGAAAATCCCATTAAACAGAATTTTGCAGGACTGGAAAACCCTTTTAAAGGGAACCTGTCGCATAAATTATGCCCCCCTTGCTGAGGACAGTAAAGCTAGTGACAGACCTGCTGTTTCCAGCGCTGTGCCCTTTAGGCCTCGTTCACACGACTGATTTGGTCGCTGGTTTCGCCGCGGCTCTCGCGGCCAAATCATCGTCGGGCCGCGCCGCAAACTCGCGTCTCCCGACACGGGTTTGCAGCGCAGGCGGTGGGCGTGGCCTCGCCGCGGGAGGGCGTGGCTTGCGCCGAGGGCTTGTCCCCATGCAAATTAAGAGCAGGGGGCACGCCGCCGCGCTAGCCGCATCCCAGCCGCGCACCACCCGCGGCAGCACCGCACGGCGCTGTCCGCGGCAGCACCGTGCGGCCGCCGCGCAGAGCACTCCTGTCAAGAAATGACAGGAGAGTTCTTCACCCGCGCGGGTCTGTCCGCGGCCCCGGAGCTGCGGCCAAACCCGCGCAGTGTGAATACTAACGCGGTTTCCCATAGGAAACCATGTTAATAATCTAGGCGCGATTTGGCCGCGGTTATGGCCGCGGGAACCGCGTCGGAACCCGCGGCCACGGCCAAATCCGTCGTGTGAACAGGGCCTAATTCTGTAAGATGGTGCAGTTTTAGAGCATTTAATGCTCAAAATTTTTTCAGACAGGTGTTTGCCCCCCCACCAAATGCTAGTTTCCCCCCCCACCTAAGTATACATTTAATGCTCAAACTATTCAAAGTAATGTGTTACCCGCCACAAATCTAGCTTAGGTGGGCGGGGCTAGCCTTAGGTGGGCGGGGTTTAAAAAAAACTGACTCTTTGAATGACTCTTCTGGCTGAAAACTGATTTGAGCATTTAATACACAAAAACTCCAGCATCTTACAGAATTAGGGACACAGCGCTGGAAACAGCAGGTCTGTCACTAGCTTGTGCTGTCCTCAGCAAGGGGGCATAACCTATGTGACAGGTTCTCTTTAAGTGTGTATAATATGGCAGCATTGGCTATATGGTGACAAGATTGCTTTGTAATCAGGTCACCAGCTGTGTCTACCTAGGAGTGTGCCACATACATACCTACATAACTACACAGCTGATCGTTAGATCTGGTTGCTGCAGAAACTGAAAAGTAAAAAAAAATATATAAAAAAATCATGCCTGCTAATAATGTCAAGAACCCACATCTCAGCCTCCTGGACCAATGTTTGAGTCAAAACGGAGTACTTATTCTCTAAACCTGGTTAATATGCCTCAGCCGCCCCAATGGATATTAATTCATTGCTAGTGTTAATTACAGGGCCATGGAGCCAGACAATACGTCCCAGCTTCAATTCAGCCATAAATTACTATTGTACAATTCATTAAATGCCCAGCTTGCTGCAGATTTCCTTCTATAAGCATCGCAATCCAGACTCATTTTTATCCATCGAAGGCCCCGATTTATCAAAAAAGCAGCAATAAGGATGTTCCAGCAGCGACACTAAATGGAGCATCACTAAATACAGTAAATAGTCCTAAACTTACTACAGTGACATTTGTTATGGATATATTATTCATAAGCCATTTATGAAGGAGCTAGAGCCGGAGCGGAGAAAAATTGAGGAGTCGGAAGTTTAGCGTACAAACTTCATAGCCTGGTTAATTATTAATCCTCTTACTTCAGACTCGAAAATATGCTGCAAGATCCTGAGAAAGCAGCCCTGCTCACACGGGGGAACCGCACCTGGACTGTAGTACGAAATCTGTGTTTGTTCCATGCGGGATCTGCATCCTCTCCCATTTAAAGGGAATGTGTCATCAAAAAATGACTGTGTGCAACTCACGTTTTTATGTTAAACACATTTTTTTAAGAATCTTTGGTTACTTTTTTTTTTTTTAATTTTCCATATCACAGTATTTTTTTTAATAATTCTTAAGTCCTGCAGTTTTCACTTTGGCCACTAAGCCTAATAACAGTCTGACACTTTTTGTTCTGTAAAGAAAGATTCTCAGTTGTCTGCTCATTATCAGCACAAAGAGGGTCAACCTGAAAGGAGACACCAGTATGAATGGATAACACAGGATCCATCAATCACAAGAGGAGATAGTCACAACTCACCCTTTCACCTCCCTGCACAGTGACTTCTTCCCAGGTCACAAAGCATGACTGGAAAACTCTCCTATAGAATTCAATGGGACTGAGTCGGTCTTAAAGGGGTTTTGCCACGATGTAATGTTGACGTGGGATCCTACAAAATGGCAACTTAATCACTTTTCTAAATATATGCGATTACAAAAAGTGAAGCCTCTGAGAGCTACAGCTTTCTTTTCATGCCCTTAGTTACCTGACAGTTTACATTAGACACGACCAGGAGCTGATCTGGCCGGGCTTGTGATGTCTGCACTTCTGATGACAGGGAACATGAAGGAGCTTGCAAGGGACTGTGGAGAAATATCCTGTCTTTTGTATAGAGAATCCACTGGTTCTAATGTAATTATTTGTGTAAACATTGTAGACGCTCCCTGGCACTGCATCTCTGCTCAGACCACCTCCCTCTCCCCCGTGCTGAGTTAATTTTGTCTCCTGATCAGATAACAGGTAAGGAACGGACGTCTTGGCAACACCCCTTTAAGGGTATGTTCTCACTGCACAGGACAAATACCGGTCGGTATTTGTCCTGTTTTGCGGCAGTCCCCGTGACCGCGGGGGGTGGACGGCTTTTCTCCGCGATGATCGGAGAAGTGCCCTCCCATTGAGAAGCACAAATTCTACCGGACAGAAGATGGTGCTTGCTCAATGTTTTGCGGCTGGACCGCCGGCGGAAAACCCGTGCAGTGGGGACTGCTGCATGGGTTTTCCATAGAGCACAATTGTGCTCATTTTCGGCCGGTTTTTCAGGCGGTCTGAAAAAACCGCAAACCGGCTGACAATCCGGCCGAAAACCCGTGCAGTGGGGACATGCCCTATGTCTCCTATGTTCATGAAGCTACTCTCTGACTGCTGTTAAAGCAGTGCAAACAAGGCCTAGTGGCTAAAGTGAAAACTGAAGGACTTAAGAATTATTAAAAAAAATATTTAAAGTGATATGAAAAATGTAAAGAAAAAACAACCAAAAATCCCTAAAAAAAAAAAAAAAAATGTGTTTAACACAGTAATTTTTTGGTGACACATTCCCTTTAATGGGAATTCACATCAGTTTATAGGGCGCAGGTTTTCCCAACATGGATCTATCAACGCATGGCACAGTGGAGGGGACACATGTTACCTGATGACACCATTTCCAAGCAGAAATAGCATCGGCTTCACAGGACACAGGTCAGCCCCACTAATTGGGGCCAAACCGGAGTGAAGTCAGTGGCCCAGAAAGTGGAAAGCTGCTGCTAGTACACATCAGGTATTTTTCTGACTGAGAAAACGGTCATATGGATGGGTCCTCTGAGCACTAGGATTTCTGTCCACCTCGGTACCTGGCACAGTCGCTCGAGTGTGAATATGATGGAACTGACCACATAAAAAAGTAACACATGCACATGAAGCAGCCCCTCTTAAAGGGGTATTTCCACCATAGACATTTTCCCCTTAAAGGGAATGTGTCATCAAAAATAACTTCTTGTTTAACTCACATTTTTATGTTAAACACATTTTTTAAGAATTTTTGGTTATATTTATTTTTAATCTTCCATATCATTTTCAGTATTTTTTAATAATTCCCAAGTCCTGCAGTTCTCACTTTGGCCACTAAGCCTAATAACAGTCTGACACTTTCTGTCCTATAGATAAAGATTCTCAGTAGTCTGCTCATTATTAACACAAGCAGGGTCAAACTGAAAGGAGACACCAGTGTGAACAGATAACACAGGATCCACCAGTCACAAGAGGAGATAGTCACAGCGCTCCCCCCCCTCCACCCTGCAGAGTGAATTCTTCCTAGGTCACACAGCATGACTAGAAAACTGTCCTATAGAAGTCTATGGGACAGAAACAGTTTTATGGTTCCTATGTGCATGAAGCTGCTGTAAAGCATCCCTCTGACTGCTGTTAAAGCAGTACAAACAAGGCCTAGTGGCCAAAGTGAAAACTGCAGGACTTAAGAAATATAAAAAAAATATTGAAAGCGATATGAAAAATTTTAAAAAATATAACCAAAAAATTCTTAAAAAATGTGTTTAACATAAAAACGTGAGTTAAACAATAATTAATTTTTGATGACACATTCCCTTTAAGCCAGACCTGAAAAGCACTTAATGATCAGCTAAATTATTTAGTTTTTGCCTCCTTGCATTTCAACAGTTGTAACTTTTTAATCTTAAAGAGCACCTATCACCTCAACACAAACACACAAGAATTGATAGTAGATGAAATTATAAGACTTTGCTCAAATCCAGAGTGCTTTCCTCAGTTTTACAGGGGACAGATTTTACTTTCACTATGTAACTCAGGAGATCCTTATTGTGTGGAAGTTACCAACTGTGCAGGGGGAGCTGAGGATATAGCTGCTTGTACAGAGTGATCAGTGTCTCTCACTACATACAGTATAGCAGGCACAGCACACTGAGACAGAGTTTACCTGTTGCTTCAGCCTCCTCCTCCATAGCACACAGGCATCTATATCACACTGCTGCTGGTGTGCACATGAGGTAGACTTGCAGGCTCCCGCCTGCACAGTGGACTCTCCCAGCTCAGAGGCAGGAGATTTGATACAACTGTCAACATAGTCATACATCAAGCCGTCATGTGTCAACTTAGCCCAACTTCAGAGCTATCTTAAAGGGCCAGCACTTTTTTTTAAAAAACCGAATTACAGGTGAAATGCTTTGATTTCCCTAATGAATATTTGAGAAAGTGTTTGTATTTTAGTCTTGTTACTTCATGAGGTTTCTCGGAAGGTGATAGGTCCTCTTTAAGTGACGCAGTTGTATGAGAACTTGTTTTATGCGGGAGAAGTTGTATTTTTGGAAGGCATAGTTTAAGTTTATAAATAAATTACTGTAGAACTTTAATTAATTTTGTTTAATTTTTTAAAAAAAATTCAATTTAAACAACCTTAGATGAATTCTACAGGCTATTACAGCCATGTGGATACCTAATATGTGTAGGTTTTTTGAGTAATGTGTGCACAGTAACTTTATTAAATATTTATTTTTATTTTATTATCTACTTTATTTTTTCTACACTAGGTCTTTTTACTTGTTTTTTTTAAATATTATTAATGTATAACTATTTAACCCTTTTTTTTTAATTTAGTAATGTATTAGCATATTCATTTACACCAATGCATTACAATCTGTGTCAGCCCTGGGGTACTCTTGGTCCCCAGGGCTGAATGTACAGACGTTCCTCAGGCTCCACTGAGTCACCTTAAGTGGATAATTTTGGTTAACAATGCCCGTATTGGGAAAAGCAGGCCAACTTTTGATACTACATGAACACATCTATCTAACTTGTGTCCGGTTCACTTTAGACACGGCATATGTGAACAGACTTTACGCAGAAGAGATTGAAGAAGAGCATTTGGGGAAGAGTTTGGCGACTTTCTTTTCAATTTTTGAAGGTCCTGTTTTTCCGGTTCTTTGTCGTTCTTCCATCCGGCTGCACTGTAGGTCCAGTAATGGGGGCAGCAGAGGAAGTAGCAGGGAAAGTACGTGGGGGAGTTTATTAAAGGAGTTGTCCACCTGTGCATTTTTAGAAGTGTGTTGCTGCGAGAGTAAAGGTGGAGGGAGGAGGAACTTACCCTCCGTTCCAGTGATGCCGCTGTCAGTCATTTCCCCAGGTCTTCTAGCAGTCGGCTCTTGTCCGCTGTGGAGGCTTATGGGCTGCAGCAGTCATAGGATACTGACCAACGGTCACTGTCCAGAAGGGCAATGTTGGGCAATGTCACATGAGCACTGCAGCCAATCAGAGGCTGCAATGTGCATGGGCCCAACTGCTGGAAGACCAGGGATAGGACTGGCAGCAGCATCACTGGCACAGAGGTCAATAGGTTTTGTTTTCTAGCTTCTATCCTCTATCATATAACCCTATATATCACAGAGCTCAGCTTCTCTTCCTCTATCATATAACCCTATATATCACAGAGCTCAGCTTCTCTTCCTCTATCATATAACCCTATATATCACAGAGCTCAGCTTCTCTCCTCTATCATATATCCCTAATATATCACAGAGCTCAGCTTCTCTTCCTCTATCATATAACCCTATATATCACAGAGCTCAGCTTCTCTCCTCTATCATATAACCCTATATATCACAGAGCTCAGCTTCTCTTCCTCTATCATATAACCCTATAAATCACAGAGCTCAGCTTCTTTCCTCTATCATATAACCCTATATATCACAGAGCTCTGCTTCTCACCTCTATCATATAACCCTATATATCACAGAGCTCATCTCCTCTCCTCCATCATATAACCCTATATATCACAGAGCTCAGCCTCTCTCCTCTATCATATAACCCTATGTATCACAGAGCTCAGCTTCTCCCCTCTATCATATAACCCTATATATCACAGAGCTCAGCTTCTCTCCTCTATCATATAATCCTATAAATCACACAGCTCAGCTGCTCTTCTATCACATCCTGCTCTCAGATAGGGTGGCATACACCCCCTGAAAGGTTCCCTTTAACTAAAATGTGGAGGTGGACAACTCTTTAAAGGAGCAGGGGTGCATCCAACCTGCAGCTTGCGATGCTATTGTCACGGGTGGTCCCGCAGCCGTGGGTCGTGCTGAGGGCGCATCCGTGTCCCATCCGCCCCCCTCCTCCCCCCCGGAGCTCCTTTGTACAGCCCATACTAATACTAGTGTTTGTCTATAGAGATTATACGGCTGTGTGCTTGATTTTATGCATCACTCTGCATTGGAGGTTGCCAAAACTCAATAAGGGGAGACCAGACCTGGGCATTGTACAGCCCGCTAGCTAGCCAGCTGTGGCCCGCGGTGTACAATTTCCAGGTCTGCTTTAGACCATACGAATAGTAGCGCTAAAGGCCCGCCGCGGCCAGGTAGTGCTGAGAGGCCACGGCGGGCCTTCAGCGCTACTATTAATATGCCCGAAATTAGAATTGGGCAGCAGTGCGATGAAGTTACCTCATCGCGCCGCTGCTTCTCCTCGGCCGCACAGCCTATGCGGCAAAATGTTGCTGAACACAACCGATAAGCTGATAAAACCTCTGAGACACTGAGCACAAGAGACTGGGAGATCTTATTCACCATTAAAGAGCTGCAAAAAGGGGCAAAACTGCCACGTATCGTGCCACCAACATTCAGGAGCTCAAAGCCAGTGACATGGAGAAGAGAGTCAGATACTGTCACTGGTTCTAGGCGTTTGTTAAGGAAAACATCCAATGTGAAATTGCTGCTATTCCCCTTGATATGCTGCCGATACATTCAAGAACATAGAGCACCGTGTCGAAATGTGTCTGGCAGAACACGGAGAACACTTCCGGCATCGCATGTTATGTAATCAACCACACAGACATCAAGGTATGGAGAAGATTGTTACAACAGAATATTCTGGGCCTCTTTCAAGTCAATCTCCCTGCAAACACATTGGAAATAACTACATTGCTCTTTATTGTTGGATTCTTTACTGTAAGAGCAGTGAGACTGTGGAGCTCTCTACCAGATTAACTTGTCATGGTGTTTGGTTATTTTTTTTTTTTTTTCCATATCACTTAATATTTAAAAAAAAATTCTTAAGTCCTGCAGTTTTCACTTTGGCCACTAGGCCTAATGTCTGACATTTCCTGTTGATTTTAAGTAGTCTGCTCATTATCAGCACAAGCAGGGTTAGACTAAAAGGGTGACACCAATGTGAATAGATAACATAGGATCCACCAGTCACACTAGGAGATCGTCACAGTTCACCCTCTCCTCCTCCCTGCACACTGACTTCTTCCCAGGCCACAGAGAAAGCCTAGAAAACTCTCCTATAGAAGTCAATGGGACTGGGTCAGTATTAAAGGGATTGTTTCACTAGAAAGATTGCTTTTTATGTTAAAGATCTTGCAAAAACAAGTCACTTTGCAATACGTGTCCTTTAATAGTGTCCTACCTATTCCTAGGTATCCCCTCTTGTATGGGCTGCATCAGCTCCTAAGGTCGCTATAGCTACAGACCTGTTTGAGCTATCCTGATAGGCTGCCAGCACCGGTTGCTATAGCTACAGACCTGGATTCTGCTGCAGCCCAGTGGAAGCCAGTAAACACGCCCCTAAATTCAAAATGAAACCAAGAAAACAGGACTGAGGTAAGATGAATCTATGTAGTGGGACAACCCCTTTAAGGCTCCTATGGGCATGAAGCTGCTGTGTGGGGGTTTTCGCCTTCCTCTGGATACACACTATAGAACTATAGGCTGACCGTCCATCTTTTTCATCCTTACTAACGTATCTTTGTTCCCTTTAAACAAACTGGACCACATTTCTGAAAACGGTCTAATCACCAGGGTATGTTCCCATGGCGTATTGTGGTGCATACTGTACGCTGGGGAAGACGGCAGCTAATCATAACTCAGAGCTATGAATTACCGTATTTGTGGGGCGTAATTGCACTTCAGTGCGGCCGAATTATGTGCAGAAATACGCCATGGGAACATATCTTGAAGACTGTCCTTGTTGCCCATAGCAACCAGTGCGCCACTCACTTTTCCAGAGCAGTAAGAGACATGTTAGCCAAGTTCTGATTGGTTGCTATGGGCAACAAGGACATTCTTACGCTAAGGGCATGTTCACAAGGCGGATTTGTCCACGGGTTTCGGCACGGTTTCCGCGGCCAAAACCTTGTCCAAATCGCGGCCGAAACGTCCCCAGTTCATTACATGGTTTCCTATGGGAAACCGCGTTGATATTCACATGCTGCGGTTTTGGCCTGCGGCCTTGCCGCGCGTGTTTGTGAAGTCTCCTGTCCATTCTGACAGCAAGCCTTCAGCGCGGTGTCGCCGCGGGTTTCAGCGCGGTTGGGCCACGATTCTCGGCACGGTTTTTGCCCTGCCTATTAATTTGTATGGGGGAAAACCTCACCGCGACAATAACCTCGCCGCGATCGCGCAGCAAAACCGTGTCGCAAGTTTCAGGCGAGGTTTGGACGAGGTTTTGGCCGCAGCAACCGCACCGAAACCCGCTGCAAAATTCGCCGTGTGAACCATGCCTAAGACCGTTTTCAGAAATGTGGCCGGGCGTCCAGGATTAGAATGGTTTTCCCTCTCTCCCCTCCCGCACAGTACTGCCCTATGTTTAGTGTTGAAGCTCAGCCCCATTTATATGAATGGGACGGAGCTGTGGTAAACCAATACAAGAAACACAGCGGCACAGGGACAGTACGGACGAGTGCAGCCTCACCAGACTGGTACCAGCAGGAAGACGAGAGCCGGGCAGCCCGTCCACAGAAGCAGAGGTTTACTCACCCATGCGACAACTCAGCCCACGCAGGAGCCGCTCACATGGGTGAATAAATCCCTTCTACTGGAATGGCTGGATCTCTCCCTCACCGAGCTGCGGTAACGACACAGTCCAGGGCCAGGAACGGCTTTAAGTCCAGTCAAGCATTTAACACTATAATGCTTCAGCACGACTTCAATCACAGCTTGTGCTTCTGTCTCCTGAACGCAGCGATGTCAGCTGTGCGAAAATTGTGACCAAAAAAAAGAAAAAAGAAAGGATATCTACTGCATACAGAGCTGAGCCGCATTATTATGACCACTTACTGCTCATGAAGTCAGCAGCGCGTGGCTCAGGAAGGAAGTCCTGTGTGGCTCGGCGGGTAGATCAGGGGTGTCATAGACGGTCTCAGTAGAACGGCGATTTAGCAATTGCAAAAAGAGCTAATTATTGGCTTTCGGAATAAGCAACACAAACTGTGAAGCACTATGTTGCACCGATGTGAGATGTTCTCATCTATGAACGTGCACAAGGGCAGGCTGGCACACTACAATGGAGCAGCTCGCCGCCAAATAAAACAGAGGCGCTTCAGGAGGTGTGTATATATAAAATTTAGTGGTCACTAAACATTTAATATATATATATATATATATATATATATATATAAATATATATATATATATTATAATATATATATATATATATAATGGGCTGGCTCTGAGACAGGAGAATGGTCACTACATTGGAAGTGGACCTCCACCGATTGACTAAGCGTTTCTCCAATGGGTCACGTTTTCTGCTTCATCAAACTGATGGAGCTTAGCATATCATGTGAGAAACATCACAAAACAAACACCATGCAACCGTTGCTGGAAGAACACCAGCGGGTGGTGGCAGCATTATGGTCTGGGGGGAATGTTTTGTGGCATTCCTCGAGCCCCACATCCATGTAGAAGCCATTTAACTGATCTGGGCATTAATCTATCTCTGCAAATCATGTACAGCCATACATACCGACTGTCTTCCCTGCTGCCGATGGGAGATTCCAGCAAGACATGTCGCATAGCTACAAACGTCCGACATTGGTTGAAAGAGCATGACCAAGACTTCCTAGCCTGGCCCTGCAATTCTCCAGACTTAAAGGGGTTGTCTCACTACATGGATACATCTTACCTCAGTCCTGTTTTCTTGGTTTCACTTAGAATTCAGGGGCGTGTTTACTGACTTACACTAGGCTGCAGCAGAAGCCAGGTCTGTAGCTATAGCAACCACTGCTGGCAGCCTATCAGGATAGATTTAAACAGGTCCTGGGAGTTTTTCAGCAACCTGAGGAGCTGATGCAGCCCATACAAGAGGGGATATCTCAGAATAGAAAGGACACTGTTAATGGACACATATTGCAAAGTGACTTGTTTTTGCAAGATCTTTAATATAAAAAGCAATCCTTGTAGGGAGACAACCCCTTTAAACCCAATTAAGCAACATTTCAGAATCCATAACTTTATAGCCTTCGCTGGAGACTAGAAAGCCTTGACACATCTCAGTACCTGACTCCATTTTGTATCTTAGCTTATCAGGGACCACCGCGATCATCATGTTCGCTCTATGGATCCTCTTCAAACACACTCCAGTAGCTGTGGGATGCAGTCAGCATGGCTCCGGATTCCGGTGATAACCTACCAGGACCTTATTAAGTCACTCCAAGCCCATCTAGCTGCTGTCCGTGCTGTACACAATGGATACTCTGGATATTAGCTGGTGGTCATAATAATGTGACTCAACTGTGTACATACAATATTCTATGGCATGAACCAAAAAATATATAGTGTTCAAATGTAAATTGGCTGCAAGTTTAAAGGGAATGTGTCATCACAAAATGACTAATTGTTTAAGTCCTGTTTTTATGTTAAGCACTTTTTTTTTTAGGAATTTATGGTTGATTTTTTTTTTTCATATCACTTTCAATATTTTTTAAGAATTCTTAAGTCCTGCAGTTTTCACTTTGGCCACTAGGCCTTGTTTGCACTCCTTTAACAGCAGTCAGTGAGATTCTTTACAGTAGCTTCATACACACAGGATTCTTAAGACTGACTCAGTCCCATTGACTTCTATAGGAGAGTTTTCTAGTCATGTTCTGTGACCTGGGAAGAAATCAGTGTGCAGGGAGGTGAACTGTGACTATCTCCTCTTGTGACTGGTGGATCCTGTGTTAACTATTCACACCGGTGTCTCCTTTCAGGTTGACCCTCTTTGTGCGGATAATGAGCAGACAACTGAGAATCTTTCTCTACAGAACAGAAAGTATCAGACTATTATTAGGCTTAGTGGCCAAAGTGAAAACTGCAGGACTTAAAGGTGTTTTGCCACGATGTAATGTTGACGTGGGATCCTCCAAAATGGGTATTTAATCACTTTTCTAAATATATGCGATTACAAAAATTGCAGCCCGAGAGAGCTACAGGCTGCCTTACCTGCCCTTAGTTACTTCAAAGTTCTATTTGTTACGACCTGACAAGAGCTGCTGGCCGGGCTTGCACAGAGAAAGCTTTTATCTGATGAAAAGGGGGCGAAAAAGCCCCTTTTAAGGGACCCGGGGAGAAATTGTTGTCT